>JABXWE010034579.1:0-11439 GCA_014611495.1 Limonius californicus
TTGCAGACGCAAAATAATATTTGCGCAGGAGGACGAAGACATGATGAGAAAGGTGACAGAAGAGTACGAATCGTGGGGTTTAAATATAAATTATGGAAAAACTGAGTATATGTGCATTCGAGGACAAACAAATGAATTAAGAACAGATAACGAAATAATTAAACCACGCACGGAATATAAATACATAGGTTTCAATAATATCCGATACGGGGAAAGCTGAAACAGATATAGAAGGCAAGGGTATAAAAGGAAAAAAGCAACACGAGCATTAAACGGAACTATTTGGAATAAAAACCTCACAAAAGAAACAAAGAAAAACATATTTCACGCTATAATAGAACGTATAACAACTTATGGAGGAGAAATGTGGATGTGGATGTGGATTACTAATAAAGTTCGAGACAAAATAAGAACGGTCCAGTTAGACTACATGAGGAGATGTCTGCAGTATACACGAAGAGACCGAATAACACAGATAATATGGCAGGTAATGGGAATTACGACATCAATGACTAGAAGATTAGAAAGTAAAGCACTTAGATGGTAGGGACACGTCGAAAGAATGGAAGGAGGGAGATGGGCAAAGGAAATTCGGAATTGGTCACCGCGAGACAAGAGAAGAAGAGGAAGATCAGCCGTCAAATGGAAGACCTGCATGAGAAACGTAATGACGGAAAAAGTACTAAATTAAGGCTACTGGGAAAACTGAAAATTTTGGAGCCTGAGAACGACAAACCCGTAATGAGAAGAAAGCCAGGAGAGAGAGAGAGAGAGAAAGAGAGAGAGAGGAAAGCAGCAAAAACGAAACTGTGGCCGAACATGTAAAAACCATCTTTTCTTGACATTCACACTACCGCCCCCCGAACCTCATCCACATTACTTCAGGGGGTGCGGGCGTCCCTTACATACTAACCATTCATGCAACGTGCACCATAAACTTAACTAAGTGAAATAATGTCGTGGCCTCAGCGGCGGTTTGACTCAGCGGCCGATCGGCCGCATTTCATTGTCACTTCGACTGACAGCGCTTGCTCGCACTGCCCCATCGAGGTCCCTCAGTAAAAACCATCTGCTAGGTTGCAATTAATGTTATGAAGGCGACTAATAAAATGCAGACCTGTAGACTCCATATTACCTCATCTTCCAACAAAAATATTCCACTAGAAATGTATGGAAATGTTGGTCATTTGGTACTTGATGAAAGTGATGACAACACAAAGTGCTTTTATTAATAATAAATAAGACTGCAATTATGAGTTTGTGTTTTGATTAGCGCGTACCTGTGCGTTAAATATTTTAAAAATTAGCCGGGTTGACGTATTGATCAGCTATTAAATTACTAGCAATTGTGTTATATTTTAGGGTTAGTTGCAATTAAGTCCAATCTCCCTCCATCTTCTGTTAGTTAATATAAAATAACGCTTCTTGGAAATAGCCGTACAAAAGTCTTCCAATTGCATTATTTTTATCTTTCCATGCAGGAAAAGCATTGCATTTGTGAAAACAATCGATTGTCAGATTTGTAAGTAAGTGATTTTGAAGAGGTGTCTCTGTGAATATATTTGTATTGTAAAATATGCTTGTACATATCTATTAGATTTTGATTTGGATGGTGCAACTGTATTTTGGATGCAATCCTGAAGGAAGCGGAAGGTTAAATATGATTGTTGACAGCGTTAAGTTTGCTGTGTTTCAGAAGTATGATGTAAGATCCTTAATCTATTGATGTATAGCAGAATTTTCTAGCTTCAAAATGAAAGCCGCTGCGGTTTTCTAATATTCTAATTACAAACCGTTAAACCAAATGACATCAGTTGCATTCGCTTGTTTTTGCCTGAACAATCATCTTGTAGGTACATAAAAAAAACCGCCGAGAGACATTCGTTCAAAGGCAAAAGTAATATAATACATTTCGTGGTCGTCAGCAGAGTTCAAGACGTAAATTTAATAAGTTGAGACAAGCATATTTGAAATGAAATACAACAAAAAAGAATGTTATCAAAGACTTCGCACGTCGCAACAAATATGGATTTAATATATCGAATCTCTGTTCTGTCAGCTAAAGCGTAAACCATTTTTCAGACGTAAAATGATCATGAAATACATTTCACAAAAGTATTGTAATAGCTACAATGGTGTGTCTACATTAGAAAAACTTAGCAAAGCAGTGTCCACTGTACTTCGGAATAGGTTTTCGTTTTCTGAAAGGGAATAATATTAAAACAAATATTGATTTACTTGAATTCTATCCGTAACTGTTTGTCTAAACAAAAAATATATATATTATTGTAATTGAAGCATACATTTATTTCTGGGGCTAAAAATACTGCAGAAGACCAGCTGATAACTTAAAATGAATAAATGTAGAGCAATACTAAATGAATAAGTGGGTGGTTGGTTGTAACCTGATACAGGCTGTATACTTGGCGTGTTTAAAAAACACTGACTTATAGACCACGGCAAGTTTCTTTAAATAATTAAAAATAGTATCTTGAATATCATTGTAGTAACAAATATTAATTTAATGTATTTAGTATCACTTTTTTCGGTGTAAATATTTGTACAGACCATTCCCTGCAAAAACGATGTATGAACATTCTTTGATTAATTTAACGTTTCTCTAGAGTATACAATACCGAATCAAGTGTTAAATAAAGTTGATTATCATGCAGTTTTTCGTTAAAGTTATAATGATTGTTCGCGGCTCTTCTGAGTAACGCCCTCAAACTATTTTCCAATCTACGTACGTATCATTCTTCCAACAGTGGTAGACTTTTCAAACCAATTCAGTATTAAATTCACTTTACCCATACTGCAAAAAGAAGTCTCACTTTTGGACAATATTTTACAAGTAATATACCCTTACTTCATTGGCTGTTGAACTGCGACGCAGAAAATCTGACAGCATAGTCAAGAAAATTTTCGATAAAGGTACCTATACAATTGGCAGTTTGAAAGATTTACAACGTAGTTATTGAGGTATAGTTCAGTTGCTACAATTCTGGAACGCAGTATATTTGTAATTATTCTATAACATCTGCAGCATAGCGCAGCAACGCGGACGCCGGTCAAATAGCATCCATAGGGAAGAATATTCCGTGCTGGTCAGTACTCGGATGGGTGGACGTGGGTGGAGTAAAGCCATCGGTCCCGGTTGTCGCACGAACATCTTTGACAATCGTAAACCATGTAGTGGAACCTGTCTTCTACGTTCGACGAGTTAGGCTAGCCTCCTGCTTAGCATACGTGCAAAAATGGCTTACAGAACCTGCTAATTGTAGGTAATTAACAGGCAATTGGCCTATAGACAGAAGGAGGAGAAGAAATAATATGTACCGTGAGTTCAAAAAGTAATTAAATAAGGGTTGGCAATGGAAAATAAAAGTAATGTCTACAGCAAGCTTTAAAATTCATTAATTATCATCACTGTTGTTGTTGTCATAAGTTTATATTGAAAATTCAATTAAGTTACAATTATAATGGTTTTTACAATAGAACACAAAACATTTATGATTGAATCATATTTTCGAAATGGTGTTCGAGAGAACGGCGAATGGATTCACAGTGCGCTGCCATGTTTAGAGGAATTTCGGCAACAATTTCCAGATATTGCTGTCCTTGAAGGAGATTTTTACATCGCACTTAGAAGATGTGTTGATGTATTCAGAGATACAGGGAGTATTACTCATAGAAACAGAGCTGGAAGCCCAAGAGTTCGTACTCAAAATACAGTTGATGATGTTCGTCAACGTTTGAACGAGTAACACAACACATTACTACGTACACTTTCGCAAGAGACTGGTTTAACATTAGGAACTTGCCATACTATTGTCAAAAAAGATTTAATGTTGTTCCCATACAAAATTCTTGCTTTACATGAGTTGCTGCCAGCAGATCACAATAGGAGAATTTTGTATTATCAGTAGTTCCAACAAAATTTAATGAACAACGACGAATTGCGAAATTTAACGTTTCTTTCTGACGAGGCCTGGTTCACCCTTTCGGGATATATACACTCACAAAATATGAGGTTATGGAGTGCTGCAAATCCGCATACTTTTCGCGAATTTCCCCTTCACCCGTTACAAGTTGGTGTTTGGATTGCTGTGTCTCGAAGACGTATTATCGGACCCATATTTTTCCGCGAAACTGTTACTGCTCAGAGATACCGGAATATTGTATGTGAATTTATTAATCAGTTTCATGAGGATGAGCTCCAGCAAGGCTACTTCCAACAGGAGGGCGCGACGGCCCACACCGCTCAAGAGACCCTCAATTACTTTCGTGAATTTTTTGACGATCAAAAAATTAGTTTACGTTCACATCCAGAATTTCCACCTAGATCACCAGGCTTGACTATTTTAGATTACTTTATATTCCCTTATCTGAAAAATAATGTATACAAGACCGCTATTAACAATATCGAGGAACTGCAAAACAGAATTACGGAACAGTGTGCCGATATAACTCCTCGAATTCTTATAAATGCTTTTAATAGTATGAAAAGACGAGTAAATTTGTGTCTGCAGGAAAACGGAGGTCATTTTGAACAGCTTCTTTAGTTTTTTATGTTTATTTTTCTGTACCTGTGAAATAAAAAAATTATAATTTCTAATTTTTGGTATATAAAGCTTGCATTAGACATTATATTATTATTCCATGGCCAACCGTAATGTAATTACTTTTTGAATCAGGGTATATTTAAATACACAATTTAACATCCGTAGGGATTACGATATTCGCATATCTTAGTCGCGCCTGGTAAAAGAAAATGTTTTAATTATTTGATAAACATGGGCGGATTTTATACAAGTTCCCTAAAGATGCTTCTAATTATTACTAATAATTAATGCTGTAATTTAAAATGTAGAGATGTATTAATAATTCAACGAAACAGTAAGCTTCTGCAAAACTCCGACACTAGAAACAGAACTTAGTTGTATTTTTTAGTAAGGTTTTTATTTACAGCATGATTTAGAGCGTTTTTAATTAAGCCCAATTATTTCTGCGGAAGGACTGACTGATCTTTTTAAAATCCTTGCGTTTAGATTTATTATTGTTCAGATATCCAGAAATTGCATTAGTTTATTTGACATTAGATCGTAACACTGGGACTATGCATGTTTTATTTTTCTTACAGTAGTCTTTTAGAAGTTGCGTATATTAAATATTTAAGTTTGAATCCCCAGATAAGCATCGTATAAGTAAATAGTACACAAACGAACAACCGGATTAACTGGATAAAATGATTTTATAAGCTTAAATACAAAGTTACCTTAAGAAAACTTATTTACATAATTATATGGAAACAAATAATCCTCTTTAATAAATTCGTTGAAGTCCTGAGATCTCATAGTGGGATATATATAATAAAATATAATAAAAGCACCGTCAATTCCCACAAAAACGTTTAATGTATAAACTAAACTAAACTAAAATAAATAGAATAGAAATTACATAGAATTAGGGTGTGACAATTACAATTTTCTAAGTTTATACATTAAAAACTTTTGTGGGAATTGACATTGGTTTTATTACATTTTATTTATAATCCTCTTTATATAAAAAAGGGATACGATTCTTAATTGGCCTGACTAATAGATATAAGGCGATTTGTAACTGTTTAAAAAAACACAAACATTTTGGGACGATGTATTCAATACTATGGCAAAGAAAACTTTATTTTCTTGAGCTGTGTGAGAAAGACTGTGCCATAGTGCACTCTTTTCTCATATATCCTTATAATTTTTAAGAAATACAGTAGTATCCACTTCTTACAACCCCGTTTATAGCGATCTATCGGTTATAGCGAACGTACATTAAAGTCCCGTCCATTAGTTTATATATAAATGTTTATCGGAAATAACAAAGCCACTTATAACGATCTTTCACTTATAATGAACAACATTTATCATACCAATTGCAGTTTTTAACTTTTATAACGAACTACATGTAGGTATTTTTGGTATTTGCTTAATAATCAGAACCTTTTCTTCAAAAGTTATGAGTAATTTGTATAAGTTCATAAAAATCGGCAGAATTTCTTGGAATATTTGCTTTATCTAAGAGCCGTGTAGATTTACCCCATCTGCACTCCGCACTGTTAACAAAATAGCATCGGTATAAGTTAATAATTCGAAAACCGATGAATGCTCAGTGTGATAAATCCATTGTTAGTGTTATTAGTGATGAAGACGAGGAAAGTGAATGTGAGTTGCCCAAAATAGGGAACAGTTTTGTTGATGTTGAAAACTATACAGTGTGTCCCAAAAAGTACCGGCAATAATTCAAGGATGAATTCCAGAACTTATTTAGAGTCGAAAAGTCCATATAAACATATGTCCTAAACGCAACCGTTAACGAGTTATTGTTTACTTCATAATATATATTTTGTTCAACGTTTCTGAAATAATGATCTAGTTGCCATGATCGCGTCTTTTGCTTGGTAACATTTGAACATCGTTTTTAACAAATTTTGTTTGTAACTTGTCAGTTTACTACTGTGATACTGAGCAGATCACAATAGGAGAATTTTGTATTATCAGTAGTTCCAACAAAATTTAATGAACAACGACGAATTGCGAAATTTAACGTTTCTTTCTGACGAGGCCTGGTTCACCCTTTCGGGATATATACACTCACAAAATATGAGGTTATGGAGTGCTGCAAATCCGCATACTTTTCGCGAATTTCCCCTTCACCCGTTACAAGTTGGTGTTTGGATTGCTGTGTCTCGAAGACGTATTATCGGACCCATATTTTTCCGCGAAACTGTTACTGCTCAGAGATACCGGAATATTGTATGTGAATTTATTAATCAGTTTCATGAGGATGAGCTCCAGCAAGGCTACTTCCAACAGGAGGGCGCGACGGCCCACACCGCTCAAGAGACCCTCAATTACTTTCGTGAATTTTTTGACGATCAAAAAATTAGTTTACGTTCACATCCAGAATTTCCACCTAGATCACCAGGCTTGACTATTTTAGATTACTTTATATTCCCTTATCTGAAAAATAATGTATACAAGACCGCTATTAGAGGAACTGCAAAACAGAATGCAGTGGCCACAAGCATATATGAAAAGCGTAGAAGATATTTTGAACATTCTTTAGTTTTTTATTGACAGACTTGCCGTCTACTCTTTAATTCGACATATCGTCAGCATGAATGGTTGGCAATACTTCAATGACAAGACAGAGCAGTCGGCCAACTGATGTTAACCATATTAAGATATCGCATTACAGATCGCTAGTGTATGACTTGCGTATTTGTCTATCGAACTTACAAAGATTGATAACCATTTCTTTTTTTGAAATCTTATTGGCATCAGTATAAACTAAACTAAACTAAAATAAATGGAATAGAAATTACATAGAATTAGGGTGTGACAATTACAATTTTCTAAGTTTATACATTAAAAATTTTTGTGGGAATTGACATTGGTTTTATTACATTTTATTTTAATCCTCTTTATATAAAAAAGGGATACGATTCTTAATTGGCCTGACTAAAAAATATAAGGCAATTTGTAACTGTTTAAAAAAACACAAACATTTTGGGACGATGTATTCAATACTTTGGCAACGAAAACTTTATTTTCATGAGCTGTGTAAGAAAGACTGTGCCATAGTGCACTCTTTTCTCATATATCCTTATAATTTTTAAGAAATACAGTGTATCCACTTCTTACAACCCCGTTTATAGCGATCTATTGGTTATAGCTACATTAAAGTATTAGTTTATATATAGTTTATCGGAAATAACAAAGCCATTATAACGATCTACTTATAATGAACAAAATCCCAATTGCAGTTTCTAACTATAACGAACTACATGTAGGTATTTAAACAGAACGTTATGAGAATTTGTATAAGTTCATAAAAATCGGCAGAATTTCTTGGAATTTTTGCTTTATCTAAGAGCCGTGTAGATTTACCCCATCTGCACTCCGCACTGTTTACAAAATAGCATCGGTATAAGTTAATAATTCGAAAATCGATGAATGGTCAGTGTGATAAATCCATTGTTAGTGTTATTAGTGATGAAGACGAGGAAAGTGAATGTGAGTTGCCCAAAATAGGGAACAGTTTTGTTGATGTTGAAAACTATACAGTGTGTCCCAAAAAGTACCGGCAATATTTCAAGGATGAATTCCAGAAATTATTTCAAGTCGAAAAGTCCATATAACCATATGTCCTAAACGTAACCGTTAACGAGTTATTGTTTATTTCATAATTTATGTGGCTTAGGTTTTTGTGCAACGGATTTCTGAAATAATAATCTAGTTGCCATGATCGCGTCTTTTGTTTGGTTTTGAACATCGTTTTTAACAAATTATTGTCAGTTTACTACTATGATACTGAAGTTATTGGCTTCTTCTTTGTATCCTTATTCCCAATTGATTCAGAATGCCAATGTTATTTTCAACTGAAGAATACGCAGATATTCATTATGTTTACAGTCTGTGTGATGGAAATGCTTTAGCAGCACAACAAGCATAATGCCTTTGCGTGCAGTTTTCTTTAGGCTGAGGGAACATGGCACTTTCAATACAAGACATGCAGTCGGCGCGAACTCTCTTCACAATCGAACAGTAATTTTGAACATTTCTTGTAAATAAAATAATAAAAATGTATTAAAAAAAGATTTATTTCATAAAATTCGTTGAACTAAAATTTTAGCCACAAAATATTATGAAATAAACAATAACTCGTTAATGGTTACATTTACGACATATGTTTATATGGACTTTTCGATTCTAAATAAGTTCTGAAATTCAACTTAGGAGTATTGCCGGTACGTTTTGGGATACCCTGTATAGAAGACTTTGAATAAAACCAGCGAGAAAAAACAAACAAACATTATTGATCTTTTTTCGATGTAAGTCAGCTGAAAAGTATGTTTTATTACTCCATTAATTGTTCTTTTGGTATGTAACTCAATTATGCACCCAAAAGTCAATACACATATCGTATTTTTCGTTACTATCACTTATGACGAACATTGGAAATAACGAATAGACTTTTGGCGCCCCTTGAGGTTCATTATACGCTAAGTCTACAGTATTTGCTTCCCTTTTCAACATCATAAACTTACATTCAACTCTCAACTAATTGTAATTAAATTACAGTTTCCTAATTTATATTAATTTTATCACAAATTATACTGATTTCAAACCAACATCATTGATTTAATAAATTTCGATTTCATTTTGTAAATTTTCCTATACCTCTTCTTTGTATGTTTATTCGGTTAGTTTCTAACATAGTTTCAATTTTAAATCCAATTATAAGGTTTACTTTTTTTTAGTTTTGATTTCATAAGTGAATTAACGGTCTTAAATGAGTAAAAGTACTTCTCTTCTAGAATCCGTTTCTAGAAGTTTTCATTTTAATCGATTACCTGAACAGGTTATATCACTACTACCTAAAGGATGTTAACATCCTTGATGCTACCGTAGAAAGTAACGTACAATATAAGCTGATTAGAGAAAGCGAGCTTTTCAAATAAGTAAATTACTATTTCAAGTTCACAGCTAAGGCAAAACTTGGATATGACCAAATAGAAATTCCATTCTCCATTAAGAGCTACAATTCTAATACTGAGGATGACACGAGAACAAGAGGATAAATAATCACAAATTCAATAGGCCCACGGGCAACCTTTCCCTAATTCAGTCATAGTTCCCCGAACACCAACTAGTATACGTAAACATTTAAGCAAATTTTGTTGTAATTCATTCATCCATTCGTTCATTCACTGCAGACCATCTGCTCCACTTAAAAGTATCGAACAAAGTGTAATTTAGTACGGACCGAGGCGCCATTATCTCTGCTCGCTTGACCGAACGTTCGTTTAATTTAGACAGACATCATACGGATTTAAGGGGTTACATTACGTACATTGTGCAAGGGCTATTGTGTGCCAGCGTACTTCGGCCCAATGGTCATCCATTCTGCGCATGAATAGCCCGAATTTACTCATTCATAAATCAAATCTCCACAAAAAGAATCATAATTTAATTTGTCCCCACAACTTAGATTTGCAGGACACGACAGCGGAGGACCTGATTGGAGAAAGGGTCACTCGAAGGTTCCTAGACGAAGTTCTTTATTTACATCTATTGTTTTTTGTGGCCCGTCTGAAGTAACCAAGCGAAAATTGACCCTTGTGGGATAAATGATTGTGAAACTCTTAAAAACCAAAGCGAATGCCCAAAGTAAAGATGTTCATGTAGACCAAACTGGATGATTGATTATTTGAAAATATATCAAAATGAAGCATTGATACCATTAGGTCTGAAATTATTGGCGCATGTGTTTCACCTGTTATATGAAGAGATATAACATGTTAAGTCATTCTGACAAATAGTTGCTTGTACAGAGTTTATTGAATTAAAGTATTTGGGATTATTTAAAAATGAAAAAAAATGGAATATTGTGGTTTAAGTAAATTTCCTTTTAATAAATGTTTGTCGGCAATGGAGATTCATATTTATATGAAAAATAATTTATGAAATTCTGCTCCTTCATGTTCGACTGTCTCTTAGTGAACTGAATTTAATGTCTACATGTTGAAATGAATTTCTTATGAGTATTCAAAGATGTCAAAAACTACATCAATCCCTAATTGGTTACTTAGAAAATCCACACTAACGAAAATTTTACCATAGGCTTGACGTATATGTACAAGTGGTACCCACACCAAGTACATAAATAGATGGCACATAATTTCCTTTAATAATGGAAACTATAATGGTAAGTGTCTTTTCCATTTTAGTTCAGTTTAAACAATATATTTAATCTATTTAAAATATTTGTTTGTTCTTGTTTCATATTACTCCGTTACATGTCATCAGTATGTGACAGATGTCTACATCTACTGTAACGTCTCGGACCCTTCATATGATGTATGCTGTGTTGGGTTTCTTATTATTTCTTTATGTAGCAACAGGTTCGAAATCTAAGTAGCTGCACTTGATAAATAAAGCGCTGTAGAGGTTTAAAACTTTTATTGTGTAAAATGCACCTCAATACCAAAACTGCGGTTGCAGGTCGACATGTAATTCTTTTACCCCCGTTATTCATCTGTACAGACTAGGGAAACTGCAAAAAACCTGGTTAGGGTAATATATCTGCTAAGTTAGCTTGTCGGAGTAAAGGGAATCCCCCTCCTCCTCGATTATTGCCCTTAGCACATATCAGGATGACGTGGAGAAAACAGGAAAGATTGTAACCTGGAGAAAAATCCTACAGGGGCGCCGGTCAATCCAGAGAGCTCTACTGAAGGCGGGAAAAGGATGTAACGTCGAGAGAAAACCCTACAGGGCGTCCGCCAAGCCAGAGCGCTCTCCTGAAGGAGAGGAAAGGATGTAACGTCGAAGAAAAATCCTACAGGGGCGCCGGTCAATCCAGAGGGCTCTACCGAAGGCGGGAAAG
>JABXWE010034580.1:0-14266 GCA_014611495.1 Limonius californicus
CAAGATAATGTCTTTCGCGCTTAAAAGCAGAAGCCGGCCCGCTCTGAAGGCAAGCAATCGCTCACTGTAGTTCGCTTCTCCTCGTTGAGAACTTACTCGAAACGCACCGCTTATTTTTCCATCGTTCTTTCAACGTTATATTTGTGTTATTATTACTGTTCTATTTTGTTTGTGTTCTGTGAACCTATAGTTTGATTTTAATAAATCATCTATTACAATTTTTATCGAGTTCGATTTATTCAGCTTACGCTGGTTTATCATAGCTCACAATTTTCAAAGTGTTCTCAGCCTACTGCTTTCAATTAAATCACCCGTTTGAAAGCCTGGCTACCACAAATTATTATTTTGTCATATCTTAAGGGTCCCATGAAGAAATATTTTTTCTAGTTTGTATACAGGGTGTTTGCTAACATGTGTCTCAAAATTTGGAGTCTGGTGCTACCCTTCAAAACAAGTAAGAAACGCTTAATAAACTATGTCCGGAAACCAACGCCGCCGTAGCACTTTTTTAAAAGAAAATAAATAGTGTAATTAAGTACATTTTATTTGAGCTTAATAAAGTAGGCCGCTTTTAATATTTGATTCACTTTACAAAAGATGTTCGAAGTGTCCTCCATTGGCTGCTATGCAAGCATTAGCACGACGCATTAATGACGGTCTTCCCCGTTCAAAGATACCTGCATTGTTTCGTATTGTTTGGCAAACATTTTGAACTCTTTCTCGCAATTCTTGAACATTACTTACAGGAGAGGCATAAACCAATAGTTTTAGATATCCCCATAAAAAAAATCCAAGGGGTTGGCATCAGGAGAGCGGGCAGGCCATGGCGTCGGTCCACCTCGACCTATCCATCTTGCAAGGAATTGCTCGTTAAGGAATTGTCGAGCTGTAATGCTTAAATGCGATGGAGCGCCGTCATGCATGAACCACATGTGGCTTCTTATTTCTAAGGGAACATCTTCTAGTAATTCTGGAAGAGAGTTTTCCAAAAAATCTCGGTATATAGGTCCCGTCAGTCGGTTAGACAACAAGAAAGAACCTATCAGAAAATCACCGATGATGCCCACCCAAACATTTACGGAGAACTTGTGCTGATGTCTAGATTCCATTATGGAATAGGGATTCTCGTCGGCCCAGACATGAGTATTGTGGAAATTAAATATTCCATCTATGGTGAATCCCGCTTCATCTGTGAATAGTATACGAAAGAGAAATTGTGGATTTTCAACATCCATCCTCAAAAACTTTTGAACAAAATTTCTTCTTGGTTGGTAATCTGTCAATTGCAGACCTTGCACACGTTGTACATGATACGGATAAAGCATCATGTAATACGTTCCAAACAGTGCATTTACTGACTCCCTCTGCTGCAGCAATTCTCCGAGTGCTCGTCCCAGGATTTCTAGTGATGATGTCTAAGAAGCTCTCCTCTAACTGCGGAGTACGAGTCGACTCACGCCTACCAGAATCAACAGTACTTTTTGAAAATTAGTCGTGGTCCCTTAGGCATTGATCGAGACGACTGAACGTTTTATCACAAGGAATTCGACGATTAGGAAACGTTTCATGGTAGATACGACGTGCCCGTCGCGCACTACCATAAGCACGGCCGTAACACAAATACATGTCAGCCATCTCCGCATACATGTAATCTTCAGCCACTACAACAAGAGCAAACCTAATTTAATGCGACACATATGACTGACAAGCACATACTATACTTAAGTGAATTGTTATAATCAGAGTCCGGACTAGTGGGACTTATCTTTATCTTTATTAAGCGTTTCTTACTTGTTTTGAAGGGTAGAACCAGACTAGAAATTTTGAGAAAGATATTAGCAAAAACACCCTGTATATTGTAATCTATCATCGAATTTAATATTCGTACCTATTTCTGATACACCCTGTATAGATTGCAGAGCTCATAGTACAATCTACGTGCAGGGAAGGAACACATGAGGATAATTGACAGTATTGGACGCCCCATGCTTAACATGAGAATGGATCATATGACGTCAACTATCTAACAGCTACACTTAAAGTTATAATAATAAAAAAAATAAAAGAAATCCAATACAGTGGCAAGCACCTGGGCAGGACTTTCCCCCTGGAAGCCTAATCTACTACAAGGACAGTTCAAAAACTGAGACAGGTACAGGTATACCCTGCAAAGCCAAGGTAAAGTTTCAGCTTTCCACTTGATAGGTTCACTTCAGTTTTCCAAACGGAAATATAAATATAAAATGAGCGCGAGAAAGCAGTAGGCCTTCTTATTGCAAGCAGGCGTATCTATATTCTATCGGACAGCCAGGAGGCCTTAAAGTACTCTCAAGCTTCAAGACCTTATCCAGACTGGTCTAGGGATGTTACGAAGAACTCAATAATTTCGTAGGGCAGAACATTGTCAGACTGCTCTGGGTTCCGGGCCATTGCGGAATAGGTAACGAAAATGCGGATGAACTCGCAAGGCAGGGATAAACAGGGCCGTACTACGGTCCTGAACCTGCATTGAAAATATTAAAAAATGCAATCCGTAGCTTTACTAGCAAATAGATTTGTAAGCAACTTAAAATTTACTGGACCAACCGACCAGGATTAATCCATAGCAAGACATTCCTATTAGACCTTATACAAACAGAGCTTATGTTAAGCAGGCCACTGCTGAGAATCTTCACGGACCTCCTAACAGGACATGGGACTGTCAAGGATTATCTCAGGAGGATTATGAAATTCAATGGAGACCTCACATGCAGAATCTGTAGTGAAGCACCAGAAACCGCAATTCATATTCTGTGCTACTGCCATCCCCTGGCTGGTAAAGGACAACGCATATTCGGGTAAGCATACATTAAACCGGAAGACTTTAATGCACACCCTGTAAGTGACATGCACGGTGTGGTAGAAAGAAGCGAGACCACGGATTGGGCGTGAGTAACTAGGGTAAACGCAATAAACCTTATAGGTTGAAGTGTCTCTTACACCATGAGTAGACAGACCCGGGGGAAAGAAGAGAAACCTTCATAAGTGTCATGATATCGTTGATTTCACAAAAAAATCCTAAACATTTTTATTAATTTTTTGTGTAAAAAGGACGTAAAAGAGATGACTGATGAATACAAAATACCCCTCATCGAATGTTCTAGTATAGACCACCTTACTAAATGTCTCTCAGCAACTCTTAATGTGGGCTGGAATTTCTATACGATGGCGTACTGACCTCCTTAACTTTAATGGTATACTCACGCGCCAGCGTTATGCCCAAGATATCAATATGGACCATGCTCTAAACCGTTGTAACGCCGATGAACGGGAATATTTTGTTTTCTTGACGACAATGCAAGGCCACATCGTGCTCGGGTTGTTGAGATGCATCTAGATTAGGAAATAAACCATCTTGCCCTTCCTCCGCTATTTCCAGACCTCAACCCCATCGAGCATGCATGGGACCTTTTGCAGACAGCTGGATCATCATAATCCAAGGCCTACTACTGTGCAACAGCTGAGGGATTTATTGCCCGTACTGTGGCATCAAATTCCACAAGAACATATTATTGATAGTTGCATTGAGAGTATGCCAGCAAGGTGCAGAGCTGTTATTACTGCCAGAGGAAGTGCCCTGCGGTATTAGAATTTAATAAATTTAAGTTAAGTGGAAGAAGACAATAACGATTTTCATTATAATATTGTTAAATTTCTTCTTTAAATGTACCTTTATTGTAATTTCCATGTTCATTGCTAAAACGACGTTACTTGTTATTTTTTTGTAGTTTTTTATTATAAATGCAATTGGTGTTGCTTTTAAGTGTCTTACACTGCAATATCCCTATTCATTTTTGAGTAGATTAGAAATGCTCCCTTATTAATAACCATAGATAATCCTTGTTCAAATAATTTCACTTAAGGAAATGAAAGCGATGGTATTAATTCCATTTCGAAAATCTGCTAATCCAACTCTTATGTCTCTTACAGCAAACAATAAAATTTCTATATTTTGCCAGATATTGACTTCTTACAAATAATAATACCAATTTCAAGATATTATTTAATGTTATCATAAATATTTACTTATATATTGTTTTCATCCTCTAAGCTAAGCTATAGTATTGTCGTAATCGAAAGATTTTTGCCCTAGCACTACGTACAATATATAGAGCATGTACGGAATCTATCCTGCAATCTACCACCACTTAAGTAATACCAATATATTTATGATATTAAATGCTTTGGAATACCTGGAAATCACCGATAAAGTTTCTATAAAAGCAGGAAAACAATCAAGCTACTTTATCATCTTCAATTTTACTTGTCAAGCTAAAGATCAAAACGTAATAAATACTCTTTAAAATAAAGCGAATTGACAAAGAAAGATTTGTATTACTTTACCGTATTTCTATATTTTATAAGATTGAAAATATTTATTTATCTGCATGTCTGTGTGAACAAGCATTCTAAAATTTAGAATTTTACCAGCCACGAATAAAAGATTCAAACCGTTGGACTTAATAAACTGATTTCCTTAACAATGTTGTGCTATATAAATTATAGACCAATTAGCGTATGTTAAACTAGATTTAGATTAATATACGTGAGTCATTATTGGATGCTCTACCTTCATGTCTTTCAGTTCTTAATTACTCAATGTAGGTTCAACGAACTACTGAATGTCGCACTTAGACAGATTGTAGTATTATTAGTTAATTAAAAAAAAAAGAATTTTACCAGATTATAATCATTTAGTGCAAAAATATTTGATTCATGGGACTAAGACAAATTGTAAAAAGGCAAATTTTGTCTATTAAGCTGTAAACACCTAGTAGAATAACAAAACTTCCAGGGCTTCCTGGCTTGTATATCTGTACATCTATGTGAAGATTCATTCAAGAGTTTCGTGATACATCATGAAAATTGTAAAGAAAGTATATGCGTGTCTGCTGGGATCACACGGCTTTAAACATCCAGTATAGTAAGAGAAAGTCAATCATTACATTTGAAAAGTGAATGAAAATATTTGTATTAATGCAAATCGATTAACAGAAACTCAAGGTGCGTACGCCATTTAGCTACCTATACAAAATGTGTTATACAGTGTGTGGTGTGTGGGTTCGACTCCTTAGTATCTCGAAGTAGCGTACATGTTGTGCTGCAACCCAGCACTCACAATTTCCCAATCAGATTGTCAGCTGTGGGATCGTAATGCTAAAAACCTTCTCTGGAATTTATGTCGTACGTTTTCGTGTTAAACGGTATGTCCCACGTGCTTCTACGGCTGAGGAGAAACACATGGCAAAGAAGAAGTCGTAGAGTAGTAAGCCGTCAAAAACTGTTGATTATTATAAACGATAATTAGAGACCTTGTAACGATTTCCGCGCCTAAAAGAAGGAAACCCTTTATACATATTTAGTTATTCTCGAGCTTATAGGAATTTTTAATATTTCGAAGTTCGTTCAGATTAAGACGACGCAGTGCGGTTTTGAGTTTCAAAAGTTGGGGGGAAGGAGATTCTAAAAGACAGTTTTCCGTAATTAGGTTAGTGGGTTGAGTATTGTGCGTATTACCCGAAGTATATTGTGAATAGTGAGCTATTTCTGTAATTCTCTTTGCGATTGGAAATTCATTTTCCGCTTTGACAGTCACTTTACACAGGAGCTTTTCCCATAGTTAAAGGGAAACAAATCTCCAGGAATTTATTTCCAATATAAAATTTACTCCGGTAAAAGAGATTTTGTTTGGTGTTATGCCAGAGTCCATCAACTGGCAAAATTCGTACGGCTGGACTTCCGAAATTAAGGCGAGCATTAGAAAAACTCTACATTCATACGTATGGTGCAAATTGATATGCTGTCCTAGTCGAGTAACTTTGGGAAGGTTTTTTCCCGAACCGAGTGGACGCCTGGGTCTATAGATAGGGAATCTGGTGTACCAGAATAAGTTCCTCCTGTTTTAGTACCACTATCGGTTTTATGGAAACTGCAATACGATTTTGCCTTCCTACTCCGAATTTGTTACGTAGAACAGCGTAAATGCAATAAAAATAAAATATACTCGTATTATAATTAATATAGTAGAAACATTGACCATTTCATGTTAATATCGAATATTGGTATCAGTATTATTGAAACAGAAGGTAATTATTTTAGTATTTCCCGATTTGTTTCAACGTGCTTGCCATAGTGAGACATATTATACAGAGTCCTCTAGCAGAGTTATTCGATGTTTGATACTACGTCATACGCTTAAAACTAATATGTAGGTACGCTAATTATTAAACTATTAAACGTTTCTTTGTTGTGGATTGCATTTTTGAGTATGGTGTTCACAAGGCCATTTAACTTCCACATTGTACTGATATGATAATAACCTAATGCAGATTTAATGTAAGCGTGCTCATAATCACGTTATGTGCTTTGTATTCAGATATATCTAGCTGAACCTGTGAGCTGTTCTCTTCAATTAGGTAGACTATTTAATGATCAATCAAATTTGTACTGATAACAAACATATTTTGCAAAATATTGTTTCCTTGTCGACACCCACACTTTGCTTTTGTAGCGAAAAATCCTGTATATTTCTATATATTTGAGTTCATGTTTAATAGAACATCGCGTAAATTAATACTGCGTTCTTTTCGTTTTATGTTTCTAACCCCTTGTATGGCACACTCTATATTTTTATATTTGTGCATTTCTTTATTGCTCGTTCGAATCTAAATCTCAAAGAAGAAAGAACTTTTTAAGATACACTCAAGCTTTGTTCTCTTGGAGCAATAATTTTGCCGGGATATCTATTCTAATTTTGCTAATATTTATTATTGTTTAGTATTTTCATTAGTCGAACAATCCATAAATTAACTGATTTAGCGTATATACGAATTTCGAAACCTTTATAACATCGTATTTTCTAATAGTGACTACGATGTTATGTAATTCAAAATCATTATTATTAATTACATATACAAGACTGGACGGAAAACGGCCAGAGCTGTAACTTCATTATTCCTTCTCCAATTTTAATGAATGATACACCAAATTAAATGATTTTAACTTTACACTTTATAGTAGACTATAAGCTGACAGTAAGCGATCTCTCAATAACAAAACCTTCCGATGAACTATAGTCAACTTTTCTATCTCTTCAAGTTGGTAACCAAAGTAACATTTTTCTTCCAAAAATCTTGAAATTTAAAAATGTTTGATATGATTCATAAAATCGGGAGTACTTTGCAAAAATTCAAATATCCAGGCCCATCTGAATGTTCATCGATGAAAATTTACCCAGAACCGCATTATCTAAAAGACCAGCCCATAATTTCAAAGAAAATCAAACTTGCCAAAATCATGAGTAGTATCAGAAAGGTCGATCTGGTACTCACAACTCCCGCTTTGTTACGATATTTACAAAGGCACGTTTTTCAAATGCATGGCTTGGCTAGTTCAGTCCTAATTGCTTACCTCCACGATCGCCATGCTTAACGATTACTTTTTGTGGGACAATGTAAAAAATGTTTTGTATGTAACCCAATGAAAGATATCACACATCTTCGCTTCAAAATCAAAAATCCATGGACGTAGCTAATTTAAGGAATAACCTCTGCATCAGCGATAAAGGAGCGCACTTTTGACAATTCAAACAATTATATGGTGTTCGGAACTTATTATCGCGTTATTGTCAGACCAATAAACTGTTTTCCATATTTGAGGAATTGATATAAGAGTTAACAACATAATTTGTCACTTTAGTATTAGTTGTAGATTGTGGGTGAGGGGGATGGGATATCAAGCAAATATGGACCCTTTCTACTAACCACTAGCATCCCCTCAATTATCACTATCCTCTCTCTGTTTCTCTTCTATCTTCTCTGTCACTGTTTGAGCAAACCTTCTTGACATTCTAATAACTGCCAAGATGTCGGTCCATGTGAGGGAACTCAGCTCTGCACTATGAAGCGTTACTGCGCCGCAAACTTTATGTCTCAGTTGCATTCGCGCCTCGTATTCTTCTAGAAAGTGGAAGGTGGTTTCGCCCTGCCCTCCTCAAGCCTAACATAGTGGGTCGTGTTCTACACTTAGGAAGCTTAGGTGTCTTCTCAGCTTACAGTGGCCTATGAGGGCTCCTATCAGTAGATTAATAGACCGTCGGCTTATTCCCAATAAGCAGACGACTTTAGATTTTCCCGGCCTGGTTATAAAGAATTTTGGCTGTCTCTACCCCTGAGTCTCCTCCATTCATCCTTCAGACTCACATGTGCCCATAGCAAGGGTCCCAGGCAGGTTTCCCCGGCTCTCAGCTTGGCGAGCTTATCTGCTTTCTCGTTGCCAGAAATTCCACAGTGTCCCGGTACCCAGATCAGTTTTACTTATTTCAGCCTAGCGAATTCTTTAAGAGTATCTCCACCTTGTTATGTTGGCTACCAATTTGAAAAGCTGATGATGTGAAAATTCAATATGGAGTCCATCAGAATTAAAAAAGTTGACTATCGTTCCTCGGACGGTTTTGAAATTGAGAAAGATCGTTTTATATTAACTTGTACACTTTAAGCAACTTAATTTGGCGCATCATTTTGTTATGTGTACATTTTTGTGCTAAGTTTCCTGTAGTGTTTAGGTGTGTGTTTGGTTGTATACCCTACAGATTTCGGTGCGCGTCTTCTGACCTTGTTAGTTTTGAGATTCTTTATTTCCGGTCATTTAGGGAATTTATAATATTTTGTAAGCGTAGGTGCGAATTTTGATTTCTGAGGCGGGGGAGTTTCTTGTTGGGGAAATTCTTGAGGACTTCCTTCTTGATTTTCGCGTGGCTCAGCTGCAATCTGCTGATGTTGTGAGGATTGATTGAGTAAAAGAATTATATCTGCGAATATTTCGGATGAAGTTAATCATCCTGACCTAAAAGAGAGTTTATGCGTTATTGTGTTTCATATTTTGGTGATTCCATAAATTCTCGAAGGTTTTATGCCCGCTTAAAGTACGTTACACGTACCCTCCAATTACGGTCGCCACATGGTTTGGTGTAGTGTAAAAACACACTTGGGGCCGTATTTCTGAAGCTACCCGTGGACGGCTTCCCTGTAGCCGATCTTCGTTTATCTGGGGACCTCGACAAGAGAAGAGTTTGTCTGTTTCGGAAGCCGTATTCGTCCTTCCTGAGTTACCTGGCCGGTCCTGTAGAAGAAGTCGTCTTCGTGAACCTGGGGAACGATAGCTTTCGGAAATTGCTGTGATCAGGCCGTTCGGACACACAGAAGCTCAGGTTAGCATTTATAACTTTGTTCTCTCCGATCGTGGAACTTTGTTAATTGAAGGACGTGGGGTCGTCCACGATTTCTGCTCGTGTATAGCCTAGAAGAAGGTCTGTCTGTTATTCGGTTTGTCCGGGTTTTGTGAATTAAAAATTTTGTAGTTTAACATTATATTTCTGTTATCATTGTATTTAGTAACGAATTATTTATATCACTTACCGTCATTCAGTGTTTCGATTTTGTTAGAGCATTTGTCATACTTCAGGATATGCTATTATCAATAATTGTAGCAGAAGTAATCACGTTATGTCTGTGTAAATTCATTGTTTACATTTTGCGGTCAGCTGTTTTCATTACATTTCAATTTTTGCCTATTCTGCTGTAGTGTATATTGACCCGGCTGTTAACGATTAGATATTTGGGAAATATTTTTGATTAATTACAACATTAAGTATTAATTTAACGAGAAAGGTATGCGTATTGGGTTGAATTTGGTCGCGGATCGAATTCCCGGTAATGGATCCCGGGTATTGAAACGCTAGGTACAAGGCCTTGCATAATTTTTCCCCAGCGTGCGGAATCTTCGGATTGCGGTAATTAAAATTTTGTAGTTTATTAACTTTGGATTTAGATTTGTAAGGTTATTCAGATCAGTCATATAGGGGTTTACTCCGCCAAACTGTTTTTCCTTGTTTTTCCTACTTCATACTTGAGGAACGTAATTTGGTTCCTTCCATTCGAGTCACCTCGAATGCTCTGTCAATATCCCATAATCTAATTTTAATTAAACTTTGTAAGTTTCTTGAGCGTGGGAAGTTGGGCTTCACCCAAGTATGTTCCCTTTGATTTAAATATTATCTACAGGGTGTACAATTTATTTGGTCATATCTTTTATATTTATATTTATTGGATATATATACAAGGTGTACTCCTTTACATTGGAGTTATATGATATTGTATTTAATTGGTTGTTGATTTATACACAGGGTGTTTGCATACTTTTGACCAATATAATTATTTTTTGTATTTACTTAATTTGCTGCGTTTTATTGTGTCTTGTTTCCTTGTTTGTGTTTTTGTTGGAACCGTTGAAGTTCGTTCTGCGTTGTAAGAGTTTACCCTTATGTGGATTCGGTAAGGTAGGTCTGATTTATCGCTGCACGATGACTGGTGAAGTAGAATTCTGGCGCCCTTTGAAGATTGTAGTTTGAAGATCATTTTCACCCACCCCGTGTTGCAGACTGAGAGAGCCGTAGTGAAAACACCGATACGTACAGTGAGTTACCCGTGGGTAGAATATTTCGGTGTTTCCAAATTTGTTACCAGAAAGCGTGTTGGTCTTGTCAATTTGTCTTGTTGTTCCCCGAGGGAATTTGTGCGCAGGTTTTTGGTAACAGTTTATTAAAATTGTATAATAAATAACGAAGCCACAGCTGTGGCCGTTTTTTGTGCAGTCCTATAGCAACTAGCAACTACGATTTTATTATCAAATGAATTACTTCTGTAGAGATATAAATAATAAAGTTTTTAAACTGCTTAAGTGCCAACTTATTACAGAATTTTTTTATTAATATTCCAATTTATTACAATCTGTCCATCTGCATATTCAGTAATTAGTGTGACAATAGAATAATGACATGTAGGAGTCTGTCCACTGACATACTGCTTTTTCTCTTTGAATCAATAACGGTTATTGTTGGCTATTGGGGTTAATTTAAAACTAACATAAAATCTAACTGTTAGGGCATTGGGGTTGTGGCACTTAAGTCTATAGTTACTAACGGTTCTTTTAAGAAGTTGTTTCACTAGACGATTTGGATAGGCACTTAACCTCGAACGATAGTTAACACTATAGTTTTCTATGTTTTGCCTAACACTCACTACGGAAATGACGGCGGATTACGTCGTTGGGAATAAACCATGGGGCGTCAACAACCAAACGCAGCACTTTCGACTGAAATCTTTCAAGAATTTCTATATTAGAGTTGGAAGCTGAGCCCCATAGTTGTATTCCGTTGGTCCACACAGATTTTAAAATAGATTTGTAAATTAATAGTTTGTTTTTCAATGACATTTTCGACTTCCTACCGATAATCCAATAGATTTTACTGAATTCGGGCCCAGTTGCTTCTTTTTTGTGAATATGTGCTTGCGCCAGTTCAAGCGTCGATCAAGATGGAATCCAAGGCTTTTAGTTTCTTCTGATTGAGGTATCTGTTGGTTGTTTAGTCAGACGGGAGGGCATGTTCTTTTCAGGGTAAAAGTCACATGCACTAACTTGTTTTCGTTAGCCTTTACTCGCCATCGTTTCATCAATTGCTGTATTTTATTTAAATTGTCTTGCAGTATCTTTGTAGCTATTGTGGGCACTTTATGCGTAGCTAGTACAGCATCATCTTGAAAAACTGGCTGTTATGGTATTAGTATTAGTAGGTAAATCTGCCGTGAAAAGTAAATACAATACCGGTCTCAGTACGCTCCCCTGGGGGACTCCTGACTTGAAGGGGAAGATTGTTGTATACGCCTCCTGGAATTTTACAAGGAAATGTCTGTCTTTTGGTATGATTTTAGCATAATGTAGATGTTATCGGGTTTTTTTTTTCTGGTTTTGTACAGCAATCATGCATGCCAAACTTTATCGAAAACTTGGCCAATGTCAGGAAAGCTGCTGAGCAATAGTTCTTATTTTCAAAAGCTTGGTTTATTGTTGTGATTCTATGTACTTGTTCGATGGTTGCATGTTCTTGCCTGAACCCGAACGGATGATCCGGTATAAGGCGATTGTCATTCAGTATTGTCGTCACTTTTTTCAGTAACAATATTTCAAACAGTTTTGATAGAATTGGGAGCAGACTAATGGGTTTGTATGACTTCAGGTCATCTGTAGGTTTGCCTGGTTTAGGAATAATGATTATTTGAGCAACTTTCCATTGTCTCAGTAGGTGCCCAATTCTCAGTATGGCGTTGTAGATTTGTGTGATATATTTTATCGCTGCCGATGGGAGCTTTTCCAGTACTTTTCCAGTTATGAGAACATAGCCAGGTGCATTGTTTGGATTAAGTCCTTTGTTTATTGCAGTTTTTATCTTAGCTATTGTGAAGTATTTGATTGGCAGTTCCAGTTGACCGGGTGCATCCAAAAGTTGTTGAATTTCAGCTTTTTCTTCATCTGTGATTTCAGATTCAAAAGGTCGAAAGACTTTTGTTAAATGTGTTACAAACAGTGCAGCTTTTTGCTCGACGCTCTTACCCCAGTTTTCATTTTCAGTTCTTAGTGGAGGGTTTGTCATTTGTGGATGTTTCAATTTTCCAGTTGCTCTCCATAACGAATATTCGATGACTTCTGTTGCAGTCAAGCTTTCCAAGTAATTTTGAATTGATCTATTGTTCTTTACTGCTTTATTGTATTTGGATTTCTCATGAGGACAGTAAGAAACAATTAACATACTGTTATAATTTGTTTTTTTTTCGATTCAGGTTTCCCCGCAGCTATTTTTATACAACGAATGTTACGTAGGGTAAGAGCGGCCTTAGGCAATTAAAATGATAATATTTAACGAAATATGATTAAATTAGTATTCTTCGTCGAATTCAATAATACACAGGTTTAGCACGATATTAATACAAACAAGTTTATGCCCACTATTATAGACTCTACGATAACAATCAAATAGTTGGCATAAAATCTACTACAGCAGTAGGTGCTTTTCAGTTTAATTCAGCATTTTATTAAACAACAAATAAGCTTAGTAGAGATTTAAGCTCTTTAACTTGTCAATATTAGTAACTAATAACTAATCATGTAAACGTTTACGGTTTTCCTGTAGGATCTTATCCTAGCGATGTGGCTTCGACGAAAGCCGTTTAAGAAATGGAAGGTCGCGATGCCTAAACAAGTTTTCTTATTTCAAGTGAAAACTGTACATGTCCAAAAAATACAAATATAAGTATTTATGTCTTAACGGATTTTTCCTGCAAAGAAAATATTTTCAGAATTGCAGTCATTTGCGATTGGAAACATTCTCATAAAAAAACTACGGAGACATACAGCAAGGGAAAGTCTGCATCCTTTAAGATCTATATTTTAAAATTTTCATCAAAATTTCGGAAATTTCCGAACTGTCAATTTAATTTACTTTCTTTTGTTAATGTTTCCTTAGATCTTGAAGAAATTAAAAACTAAATTAAGCAAAAATGTAATTTTATATAGTTATTTTACCTAATCATACAG
This sequence comes from Limonius californicus, assembly GCA_014611495.1. Taxonomy (NCBI): domain Eukaryota; kingdom Metazoa; phylum Arthropoda; class Insecta; order Coleoptera; family Elateridae; genus Limonius; species Limonius californicus. The sequence continues at coordinate 13,468 of JABXWE010034580.1, forward strand.
TAGCGATTGGAAGTTTATAATACTCATTGACTATTCGGGTAGCTGCCATACAAATTCTCTCTAAAAATTTTTCTATTAATGTAAAGTTTACGGCAGTTTTATATGCTGATGGAAATTATATGACTTTCAACATCGACATCCTATGCAAACAACTATTAATATATAAATAGCTAGGTACATTCTATATGTAGATTAATATAGTAGTCAACCTCACTAAACATCATGCCCCTAAAAATGTTCAACTGTGTCAGCACAAAAAAGGTTTCCCGTTCGAAATACGAGGTCTGATAAAAATGTATCCAGAATGGCTTTATTTAAAAAGAAATTACAAGATTTATGAAATTAATATTTAATAGCGTTTAAAGTAATCTCGTTCCGAAGCCACATACTTAATCCAGCGTTGCTGCCACTGCTCGAAACACTTTTTAAATTCTTCTTCTGAAATAGCGAGCAGCTGCTTCATCGTGTATCTCCTCAATGTCTTGAAATCTTTTTCTTTTCAAATGGAATTTGATTTTCGGGAATATAAAAAAAGTTGCTGGGAGCAAGATCTGGTGAATAGGGTGGCTGACGGACCTGTGGAATACGGAGCTTAGCAAGAAACTGCTGCACAAGTTGCGATGCGTACGCAGGGGCATTGTCATGATGCAATTGCCAATCGCCATTCTCATGTAAGTTCGGCCTTTTCCGACGAACTGCGTCCCTCAAACATCGCAGAACTTGGCAGTAATACTCCTTGTTGATTGTCTGGCCCGATGGAGCGTATTCATGATGCACAATTCACTTGTAATCGAAAAAA
>JABXWE010034581.1:0-23031 GCA_014611495.1 Limonius californicus
ATACTATTAAATATTAAAATTATAATAAATGCTCACAATGAATATTGGGAAATCGTCTAATTGGTATTTGGAAATTCTTCGAACATCTCTACGGAATTTGTTTGGTAAGTTGCTACCAATATCTCCGCCATGTTGAATTTAACTTCTACTATTATCTTTTATAATTGGGGCGAGATATTCGACTGTAAAAATAGCGATTTTCTGTTTTATAAGAATAATTATAAACTGTTCGGAATCTTGAAATTTTCTCAAGCGATTCTGAATCAGCACTCAACTTCATAACTTTGTCCATTTAAACAAGTCTCTGTCTATAATAATAAGAAAGATAGATACCCATGGTAGCCTACTCAATCTCGGACACACGGTATATGTAATTATAGTTCGGCTTACTTATTAGACAACAACAGAAAAGAAAAATTAAAAACAATATTTAAATTTTATTGTTATATATGCGTTGGTGGTTACTTAGGTCATACTGTGAAAAGACAGCTGCAATCACCATATTGCAATTTTTCAAAGTTGCATTCAAATATTTTTGTATGAATTGATATAACAATGGAGTAGCAAATATTTTTGTGATTTCGTTGAATGCTGAACTTAATCTGTTAACAATACTTGATGAAGCAGAAGAAAATAATTAGAGAACTACTTTTGTTTGCTCGACTAGCTCTTCATTTTCAGACTCCAGGAAAGGTCTAAGATGAAGTTTTTGCTAGTAACAACTAATATCTCGTCGAACATATAACGATGTATGGCTAAAAATATGTCCGAGAAATAGCCTATTAGAGCGCATTCAATGATTCTTTATAAATAAGGTGCATTAAAGCTTTTGGTTCCTTTGACATGTCATTTTATATTTTTCAAGTTGGGAAGAAACATTTATGTTTCATTTAAGTGAAATGCGTTTTATTTTTCCAGCTGTGTTCTAGCTAGTTCAGAACATTCCCAATAATATATCGCACTATCATTGATCAACGGCCACTATTTAGTTATTAGATAGAGACAAATGGTATATTTTTAAAACTAAAAAATAAGCGTTTTCCACTGTCGCCGTAGCTGCGTTAATACCCGCCCTTTCAACTTGCGGTTTTTGAACTGGTCGACAACATATCCAAGTTTAAATAAGATTAAAAAATATCCAAAAAATTATAAGAAATTGTGATAAAATGTTGATAGAAGTAGTGCCAAAATACGATCAAATCCATTCAATTCAATTTTTACGACATATGTGGAATTAATTTAGAGTAATGTTTTTACTTTACTACAAACCCCCACACCGTAGAATATAATGCTCACAACCCCAACGTCAAGATTTGAAAGATTTTCTTACAAACAGAAGAATGCCAAGATTCTACTGACAATGTGCATTATCGTATATTATACGTATTGACTTTTACATTGGCTGCTGTTCGTTTTCCAGAGTTCAGGTAGACGGCCCTAACCCCCTTAGCGAACAGAGAAACGAGTACAATGGTTTGTCGATATAAAAAAGTAGATTTAATTTTTGGTAGCCCAATTGCTTTAGATCCCTTAGAAATCCTGGATATATTTGGGCTAGATTTTGACTCTTTGCAGGGTTACCGCAAATTCCCAGAAATCACACCAATGTAAGTGTTTGCATGTATTTAAGTTTTATTATTATTGCTAAATCTTGTAATTTTGGTATTTTGATATAACGGGAGAATTATTTAATTTGGTATAACAATAGAGGAAGTTGAGTTCTCATTGCTTTACTTCTTACAGTAAACCAATATTAATGGTTATTTCTTTTCATATAATTAAGTTAATCGGTAACTTTGTAACTAAACTAGATAACTTAGTAAAATAATATTAAATATACCAATAGTTACTGGCAAATAATATGGTAAACCTTATAATTTTATATTATATGTGTGAGCTACATCTATACTTTAATGCATTAATTGCAAACTGTCTTAAACACCGAATGAGCCGCGATTAGTTTGATTGAACGGTAGATTGAAGTCGATCATTTCGGAAAAAACGGCCCATACATAAACCAAACAATAACAAATATCGGTAAATATTGGAGACTGCCAGAATTAATGAAGGCGATTCCTTATAGAACTATTGATTTTAAGACTGATTTGTAGCAGCTCATTCAAGAAATTTATGTTATATTTATGTTTAGATAATATTTAAACAGTGCAAATTGTGTAATTATCTTTTACATCTTCTATAAAAAAATATCTTAAAACTACCCACGTAAGTATCTATTTTATAGAATGCACTATCTATCTACCCCTTAAATGGTATGTTTCAAACTACTTATGAAAAATTATTTAATAATTACCCTTCATATTTAACTTTTTACATTCATCCCCCAGAAAATGAGAAATTTGTATATATTGCTGTGTTGTATAAACCTAGATTTAGATAATGTAATAGAAAAATTAACTTATTTAGATAACTGAACGTTATTTTATGCTTTAAACCTGAAAAATAAGTTGCTAAAGCCAAGTTAAGGTCATGTTCAATTAGTGTTTGTCATCTCCTTTGATTTTGTTTGGGTTGAACTGGTGTCTAGCCTGTTAATTCTCTGTTTAGTTTTGCTTGTTCGTAGTCGTAATAATTGTATGAAGGTATTAGAGGTATTTATTGAACTTGACTGTAAGGTTTTCACCTGGAAAACAATAAGATATGAGATTCATATATTATGTTCGACAACTGTCAACTAACATGTAATTTTGGAGGAAAATGTTTTATGTCAGTAATATTTGGATATAGATATGAAGAACATTTTAATATGACTTTGATAATCATTAATTCTAATATTATTAATTTAAGGTGATTTATGTTTAAAATGGATATGAATTTTGTTACAACTTAATTGACAGGCCGTGTGAGGCTTCAAAACATTCCTTTTTAATTAATAAATATGGCTAAAATTTCCGTTTTGATGTAAATGATATTTTCAAAAATGTATTTAAATATTTAGGATTTGCTTAATTTGTGTTAATTTTATTCTGCTTTCCCATTGGTTGAGGAAGTCACATATTTTTTTGTACAATGTAGTTATTTTTGGTTGTATTATGATGCTGCCATGGTTACTTGTTAAAAAAAAGGATAAACAACTTGCCATGAATATCTCAACGCGAACAGACACTCGTCTGACGAGTCGTTTAAAATTATAATTTTGTGTGTGTATTATATCCTGTTTGAATAAAACTATGTTATTAAGTGTTAGGGTTCAAAACAGCTATATTTGTTACTTAACTGTGTGAAAAAATGGATAAAATTCGGTAAGTTAGCCGAAAATCAAGATTTGGGGTGGAGTATCAAAGTAGAGTCAGTAGATTTCAGTTGTTTTTTCGACTTGTTTTGTTGTCTGTCTCTCCGTTTGACGTTTAACACGTCAACAAACTTCAAGGTTAGGAATCATATACAAGTTGGGCGAAAGTTTAATACCTGTTAATTATTTGAGACATATTCGCATCATATTCTGGAGCTACAGCTGGAATAGCAATCGAATTTAATTTGGAATGGGTTGGAACAAATAAGTGGCGTTTAGTCAGCTTGAGGAGTGAAGCAAGTTTGGACTAAATAAAATATAAAGATGCAACGTATTTATTAGTTTGTTGGTATATTTGACCATCTAAAGTAATAAGCTGTAAATAATATTTAGGTTAATTACCTTGTGCAACCATTTTACGAATACGAAGATACTCAGTCCAAAGTTTTTCTGCGAGGAACAGCAACAGGTGATGGACTTTCGTTTTGAAGTTCAAAATTAACAGGGCGCAGGGGTCATCCTAATTTCATCTAGTGAATTTTACCAACACCAGAAGAAAACAAGTAAATACTTCCAGTTGAAAAGGTGGGTTCGTTTGAGGGTGCTTTATTACATTAGACCTTACTATTTATTTCATGTAACTTTGTAATTTAATTGTTAAAGTTCTTTAACGTTTTATAAGAAGAAACTTGATAATTCGATAACATTTAATTCATTTCTTTGTGCATCCATATTTTATAAGTTCATGCTTACTACCTTGTATCCTTCGCATTGTTCAGTTAACCAATGCAACAATTTAGAGGTTATACAGCAGTTACCAAAATTTATATTATAAACCCTGTGATAAAAGTTCTTTTAAAGTTATGTTTGAAATGTGCCCTTTATGTTGTTGCAACAATTTATGTAATAATTTTGTAATATATTTTATTCCTATGAAAGGGAGATCATCTTTATTATGGGTGCAAGTAAAGCAACATTCCCCCTTTTTCAAACGTAATATTTTTTGTCGCTTCAATATGTGTATATGAATCTCAAAGAAGTAAGGCAAGAAACATTTAATAAGTTTGTATGTATGTACATTTCTCCATCGTATTCAAGAAAATTGTATTAGAACCAGCCCATTAGATACTCCGTTTGCACTTTCACACAACCTAAAGGCTGATGATTTGCGAAAATGATATTTATTGCACTATTTTAAAATATCTCTCACGGATATTTCACTATTTTTTAAGTTTTCCAGCCGTATTCAACAAAATTGTATTAAAATCACTCGTATGGGTTCCCTGCTTGTTTAAACACACTTTTCACGACCTACAGGCTGATGAATTGCGAAAATATTATTCTTCGCACTCTATTAAGGAGGATTATGTTAGAACCATCACCACTAATATTTCATTCTTTAAAGTACACTTTCTACTACCTAAAATGTAAAAATTTGGGTGTTTCATTAGAAAACCAAAGAAAGTCATGCAACATTATAAAAAATATAGGTGTAGGTAAAAAACACAGCAGAAAACAACGAAGAGAATGCATAAAACAGAAGATATATAGCATTACAAAGTAATAGATTTATCTGTGCAAGGAAACATTCTTCTATGAGGTGCATATCTAAAATTTGCACACAGCTTAGTCTATATGCTAATTTCATATCCCTTCTACTTGTCTCAACACGAAAATCCGCGCTAATACAAACCGGGCCTTAATAGGTCCATCTTGTAAGGCCCATATTTGTATGTATGGGAGCAGTATTATTTTGGTTCGATTATATAAAAACCGCTTTATACCATATGCCTGGATTACTCTGCAGTGTACATCCAATTGCGTCTGATAGTGCATGGTTATGTTAACCTACGTGAAAACAACAGCGCTGCGTGGAAAGCTTTATGGAAAATATAATATAATTTGATTATTTAATATTAATAATAAATAAAATTTCCATTAAATTTGAAAGCGTCGATTGCAAGCGCTTCATTGCTGTTGTAGAATTTAATACCATTTAAATAACTAGCGAGGAAACCTGTCATATTAAAAATATCTCTGTCCTGAAAGTAATAAGCACAAAAGTAATTGTTTTGTGAAGCCACCGGCCCATGGAAACTAGAAACTAAACAATAGCAAATATCACAAAATTATTGTAATTTGTAGATTTGTGATTTGTCGCACCCTATTTAGAAATTTGGGGACAATCTTTCAGTATTTCTCAAAATATACTATGAACCCTCTAATAAACATTAATTTCTATGAATAATATTTTTCGCGTAATCCTGGGTACCTTTTGTTAAATCTATGCTCACGGGAATTTCAAAGTACACTTTCTACCACTCAAAATATGAAAATTGGTATGTCACAATGAAAAAAAAAACAACCATCAGAAGAATATGCAAACAAAGCCATATACAAGATATTGTATTAAAATAAAAATGGAAAGAGTAATAAGATTAATATATCAACATCAGCAACATGGCGTTACTTAAGAAGAAGAAAAATAGAAAGAATCGTTAAAAAATGGAATCAATACAATAATCTACAGAATGTGTAGTAAAAAGTACAATAGTCTTACAAATACAATGTTATAAAAATGTTCAGGGTGTTCCATGACATGAATTTATCCCGATCATAGAACATTCTTTTATTTAGTAGAATTTTCCTCTCAATTCAGCTTATTTATTATTTTTTTAAATAAATCTTAAAACAAAGCGTGTGGCGTAGCCCACAGGTTGGAATAATTTTGATTATTGCTTGAAGTTAGAAAACTTCAAACACAAAGGGGTTAAGCAAAACGAAATTAGTTTTGTTTAGCTCTATTGTATACTAATGTATGAGACGAAACACAAAAGTTTTTTCTACTATTAGTCTAGTATAAATGCATTAACTTTTACGTTATTAAAGTTTTACAATGGTTAAATGGTTACTCTATAAAATATTTATGTTTGGATAATAGCGTACCTCATACATTATTCAATGATATTTCAATTGTGTTAGCAAAGAATACTAACGGACGCCATTTAAAATTAGGATCAAAAATGCATTCAATTAATCGTGTAGAATCGTCTCAGAAACTTTGGAACTCTTCCGGAAGAAATTATAGTGAAATTCCGTTTCGTATTCCGGATCGCTTTAAAATGAATTTTCGATCAACCAAATTTCATTAAAAGCAGTCCAACAGTTTGTGGTATTTCATGCGACAACACACACCTGTACACACACAAATATCCAACAGACTGGAATTTTGTTATTGCCGAAAACTCGAAACCCCGATGCATTTTCGTCAAAATTGCGCATTTATGTACTGTGGGAATTTATAAGGGAATATCGGTCTTTTCTTTAACGTTTAACAGTTCATCATGCGTGTAAATGCCAAAGTAATTACGTATACTTATAATAAATTAGACCCAATTATTCTAAGTGCATGCCTGTTTAGTTTAGTATCCTTAGCGTGTCTAATTGTCTAATAAAATTAAAACACATTTATATAAAATAAAATCCAATTTTCGGTAAATTTGCTTTTTGAAATCGTTAACAATGTTGCGTGGGATAATTTATATTTCCATAAAGAAAGCTTTCACACAAAGCTCTACCAAATCCATAAAGAAATATTTTATCCAGAGAAAACAAATTAACCGTTTCAATAAATGAGCGCGAAAAATAAGTTGGACACACTAGGGAAATAAATAAGAAATGTATTTTTTATGTCGAAGGGAAATTTTATTTTTATTTCAGCTTGTCAGTTTATCTAAAGCGAATTCTGAACGAATTAAATCCACGCTTTAGTGTGATTGGCACGTGTCATGATGCGAGCGAGCGTGAGTTCAACATTTAAATGAAATAAGAAAAAGTGTGCGGCTTTAAAAAATCAACTCGACGACACATCGGCGGTCAAACTAAGTTAGCGAGAAAAGTTTTAAGTGGTCGTACCTGGCGAAGACGTGCGGGCACTAAATCCTGCGGTCCGAGGGGTCGAAACCACCCCGAGAGGGATCCAACGGCCAGGACACCAGCCAGCACCAGGAGGCAGAAGCATAAGCCCACCAGCAGCCGGCTCTGGCTGGACAAGACCATCGCCATCGCGACTCTTCATGCGAAGAAGACGACGGGCGTTAAGAAGAGTCCCCCAGGTCGGTGGAGGGGTGTCATAACTACCCCGTTTAGACCATATTTGTCCGGGAAGTTTGTCGAAGGGAATTGAATAATCAAACAAGCGGCTGAGATCGCGAACTTTGAAAACTGGAGGCAGCGCTCCTAGCGAGCGAGGGGTGTACTAGCGTTATCAGCGTCGCAGCGATACTGTGCCTGAGGAGGCGTCGCGGCGCTCGCTGGATTAGTGCAGATCACACTATCGGCCCTGCGGAACGCAGGGTGCGCGAGGGCGCAACGTATGCCGCTCAGCCCGAATAAATTAGCTAATTATGTCCGGGTGTGTTTTAAAAAATAATTGTACTGTAACGCTTAATGAGCAAGTTGAACGTTTGCACGACCCGTCCGGGTACTCGTTATACAGATAAAGGGAATTACATCAAAAAGAAAGTTCAGAAATAAAATAAAAGATTTAGTCATTGTTTGGACAGTAAAAAGTTCAGAGAGCAGCCTCTTATCTCGAGGTTTATAGGATCTCATTTCCCCGGGGCAGGTTTTCGTGCTATCGGTGAGCGCATCGCCGAACGGTTACGGTTATCTCTAATCAACTCTGCCCAAATCCGCGTCATATGCCACAGATCACTCGCACCTACGTCTTCTGCTGCTGTCCAGATCTTCCATGACAAGGACGGTTCGTTCGGATAGCTTAATACACTAGCAACCTATCAAATTATTTCGGCTGCGACTGTTATCATTCATCACACAGATTACCTTGCCTATTCGCAAATTTTTTATCACCTCCACTACGTCTCTTATATTGGATTTAGGCTGTTACGCAACCTCACCACATTAATTGCCAATCTGACAATATTACATCACATAAATCAAATTTCGAGAAACATTCTACAAGTTGGTGCTAAACTCGTTAGAATTTTCATACCTCCTTGTTGCGACGTGCTAAACCCAGTGTTACATGGTTTATGATCAAACTTTGCCGACAGCTTTACATCTCTGGAACTTTTGATCAATACCAAAGCTCTACCGAATCCATACACACATTATTAATGTATTGTAATTCAAGAAATTTTGATCGTTATATCAACAATTACTTCAAAAATCATACAGTATACCTTGTGACAATGTTTATAACCAACAAAACTCTGACATTCGAAATAGTAATAGTAACCATTCCTCATTTATAGCCTTTGGAAATACAATTATATTCTCGTTATATCCGTTAAACGTAATATAGGAAAAAAAATTTACAGTACTAAACTAATGGTTACCATAAGATAACATTCATTTTCACAATATTCAAAATTATTGAATCGCAAATTTCTATAGCCTTCTATCGTTAGTTCCTTTTGTGCTTTCAATTGGAAATTCTTGAGATCTAAACTATTTTATGGAAGTAAATATTTCGTTGGTACAAGATTTTTCTGCAAAACACCGCAGCAATACTATCCATTCCAGAAAATAAATTTAAGAATTATTGAAAATACACTTGAAAACTTTATGTCAATCGAGATAACCATACAAATAGTCGGCAAACTTTAAAAACTCTTTTCAGGTAATGTTTCTTCTTCTTTGAGTGCTTTATCTCTTACGAGACGTAGCGATCTTCTCTCCTATACCTGTGTTGTCCGTTTAAAGTGAAACACACCTAGAGGACCTACAGCTTAACGTGGACTCCGAACCACGGGAAGTGTAAACACTACTCCAGAGAAGATTTATTAGGCAGAATACCTTGCTGGTTTGCCATTTCCTTACGAGGGAGAACGGCCGTTAAAAATCCGATGTTCAGTCAGAATTGAACCCAGGACCTTCGGTGTAGGGGCCTCGGTGTAGTAGTGCGGATACGCATTGCCACTCGAGGTCACAGCCAAATGTGGCCGATCGGCTGGGGCGACCGCATTTCGCCGAGTTTGAAGGGTGCATGTTGCATGAATGTTTAGTGTGACGCCCGCACCCCCTGAAGTAATGCGAAAGCGGTTTCCAGGGGGGGAACGGTAGTATGATTTAAATTAGATTTATTTGAGAATACCGATTGTTGTAAGTACGAAATCCAATACAGTAAACCACGCAAATCTAAACATTTTCCTCGTAGCAGCTTGGTATATCCGGAATATCGTTATACCCGTGCAGGTTTTAAGCGAGTTACGCTATAAAATATAATACATTACAGTACAACCCATTTTAGACAAGTGCGGACACAACGAATCTCGAATATTGCGAGTAAATGTTTGGATTTGCATTGTTTACTGTATTGTATTCCCCGTTTACAGTGACTACTTATGCTGGAGCAACGAGCAAAAATTATAATATTTTAACTGTATTGTATTCCCTGTTTACAGTGGCTACTTGTGCTGGAGAAACGAGGAAAAATTATAATGTTTTAGCATTTCTACCTTGTATTACTCAAAAAATATTCAGCTCCATACAAACTTCGCCTAAAAACATCCGCCAATAAATAAAAATCAAATATTCAGCTGATTATATTCTTAAATTTTTCATTTTTAAAAATGCGAATTTTTGATGTCAATTCTGCCAACGTTAAGTATGCACTAACTGAAGGACTACGTTTTAAAGCACAAAGGAATTAACGATAGACGAATTATTTAAAGAAACCAGTTAAAGTGCACCAATTAGTAGGTATACAGGGTGATTCTAAACATGTGCGAAAAGCTTTAAGGTTGTTTAACCTATAAAACGCCCAGTAATTTTTTAATTCGGAGCTATGGCGTTTCAAAGTGCTTTTACATCAATTCACTAAAATTCAAATAATTTTTTTGTTTTTGTTCAATATTGATAAACGTTGCTGTTTTAGAAAGCTAACAATCCAAGCTTAATTTCTAGTAGCAGTTGAGCGTGAAAAGTGAATGAAATATGAGCCAGAAAAAGAGAGAAATTTAGTGTACAAATTTGTAAATGAAGTGTATGTATTTAAATTCTCATTTTTATTCGAAATTGTTAAATATCTCTTAAAATATTATATTTTCGGAAAAAATTGTAAAGATCTTTTTCTTGAAAACAGAATAGTGGTTCAGAAGTTGCAAGAAAATTTAACTTCTCGTTTTCAAGTTATACTCTAATTTACAAATTGTTATCAAATTTTTCATTTCTGTGTCAGATTTCGTCCACTTTTCATACTCATTCATATCAGAAATAGGTACAAATATTAAATCCGATGGTAGATTGCAATATATACAAACTAGAAAAAACATTTCTTGGCAATGGGGCCCTTAAGATATGAGAAAATAATAATTGAAAATTTGACCCAAAATTGTACCGTAGGATAATATCAAAATTTTAAGTTCAAAGACATGTTATGCAAAGCAGAACAAGATAGAAGTACAAAAACATTTCTTATCACCTGCCACAAACCAATACTATTCGGTAGGTCAGTAATTTCTATTCTATTTATCACAAGCCAGACAAGTTTTTAAGTGTTTGCCACTTTGGATTTATTTTACAATTAGGTAATAACCTTCTACAGCTTAAATGCATTTTCTATATATCATCAGCAGTTCTCAAACAAAATTTTATTTTATTTTTAACTCAATAAATAAACTTAATGATTTTTGAAAAATGAATAGTACCATTGAATTCTATTTAAGCCCATGTATTACTGGTTAAAATATTTGTATCTATTTCTGATACACCCTGTATTTTGCTCCACTGCAAATTAAGCTTGTACTGTTAGCTTTCCAAAACAACGAAATTTATCAGAATTGGATAAGAGACAAAAAGGAAGTTTATATTTTAGTGATTTGATATAAACAAAAATCATCTCCTTAACGGTGGCGAACCTAAAAAAATACTAAGGTGGAGTTAAATAATCTCAGCTATATGTGGTTAAAGTTTTTCGCACATGTTTAGGATTACCCTGCATGCATGCTCATTTTATAGCAATACTAGTGTATGATGGCTATTTAAAGAGTAAACCTATATTTTTTCTCTTAACAAACATAGTATTTTAAGTTTTAGTACTGTAAATATTTAGTTTACTGAATACTGCGTTAAACGGAAATATCGTGGAAATATTTGCAGTCCCAACGGTATAATTATACCAGAGTTGTACTGCAAAACATTAACTTTAAACAGCTAGATTTGAATATTTCAGCAGTTGGAGGGCAATACCGTTGGTAATTATTGAATTGGTATCAATTAAAAATTAGCTGCATTTTCTAGTAGATTTACTTTCTGCAGATGTGAGATGCCCTAAATGTTGCTACATAGAAGTGCAAATGCAAAAATCCAAGTTATTCTTTGAAGTAGATGGTTTTAATCAAAGTATTTTTTCGTAGCGAAATCCAGCGTTAATTTTCGGTATTTGAAAAAGTGATTGTGTTTACCATTAACAAATTTGTCGCAATGACCTTTGAAAAACAAACAATATGATTAATACTTTTTTACCGCTGCTGTCATAAATGAACTGTCATTGGAGTCCTAAATTCCAACACCGCTTTACCCTAAAGTATATTAGTTTTAGAAATACCCGAATTTAAATTTTACATTAAATGTTATCAATGCACTATGCTGCAATGTTGTATTAAGGCAAGCTGCCTCTGTAAGTTAACATAAACTGCAGCTCAAATGATGCGAATTATAAAACTCAAATATCTACTATACTCTTATTTACGTAGCATGTAATTTATATCACATTTTTAAAACCACCTCCAATCATGAAAACGTTAGTAAACAGTGTAAAAATTCAGGGCATCGCTGGCTACAAATAGATGTTGTTTTTTGTGGATTGTTTGGTAATTGGAATCTATTCGTGAATTAAATAATATATCAGCCTGATACTGCGAGGTGGAGTGAATTAATAAATAGTTTAATGTTGGAAAATGTTCTAATTATAGTTGATCTTAGTGATTCAGATGAAGGTAAAGCTTGTACGTGGGCAGCCTTTTAAGTTTTTACAAACGACCACTAGGTGGCGCTATTGAGATGTGTCATTACTATTTTCGTAAAATTTGACATTTGTTATTGTGAAAACAGTGGCAGCTTATGCGCAACACAGTCATAGGAGAAAAGATCGCTACGTCTCTAAGAGATAAAGCACTCTAAGAGAGAGAGAGAGAGAGAGAGAGAGAGGCAGCCTAGAAATCGACCGAGTAGTTTGTTCACAGTGAGCGTTTAAAGAAAGCAATTTTCTGAAAAAATTAAAATTTCACGTGAAGATTTTCGTTGGATGATATTAGTAAAGGCCTAACTCAACGACAATGCATAGAACCGCTTTGTTCAACTGTTGGTAATGAAGCACCATCAGAAAAGACTGTTTACAATTGGTTTGCAGAATTTCGTCGTGGTCGAGCGTCCATCGGTGATGAATTTCGTGAAGGTCGACCAAAATCAGTTATATTCCAAAAAACATCGATGCTGTGCGCAACATGATTGAAGAAGATCGGCGTGTGACTTACAGTGAGATAGAGGCATCCTTAGGCATATCGAAGCCTGCAGAACATTCGATTTTGTATGAACATTTAGCTGTGAAAAAGATCTGTTCCCGATGAATTCCGCATAATTTGACCGAAGCTCAATAAAGACTCGTGTTAATTGGTGCAAGGAAATGCTCTAAAAATTAGCCCGAGGAACTGCAAAATCCGTATATAACATCGTGACAAGTGACGAAACTTGGATATATTCGCATGAAGGAAACTAAGCAGCAATCCACTGTTTGGGTGCACCAAGATGAACCGAATCCCACAAAAGTTGTTCGTTCACGAAGCACTTCCAAGAAAATGATCGCTTGGTTCTTCGGTTGTACTGGATATGTCGCAACTATTCCTTTAGAGGATCGAAGAACAGTTAACGCTGAATGGTATACGACAATTTGTTTGCCAGAAGTCATCGACGAAATCAGTAAAAACAACCGAAAACGTCGTATCATTCTTCATCGTGACAATGCCAACTCTCACATAGCACGTCAAACAATTGATTATTTGAAAGAGAAAAACATCGAATTAATGTTTCATGGCCCTCATTCACTTGATTTATCGCCTAGCGACTTCTTTGTGTTCCCGAATGTTTAAACAAAAAATACGTGGACAGCGATTTTCACAAGCTCAAGAAGCTGTTGAACCCTTCAAAAACCATATTTTTGAAATACCAACTTCAAAGAGGAAAAAATGTTTCGAGAATTGGTTTGAATGCATGAAAAGTAGAAAACAGTTTGTTCTAAAAAAATTCGTTTTGTTTCCTAGTTTTGGTAAAAACTTAAAAGGCTGCCCTCGTATTTGCCAACACATATTTTAAAATGTCAATTTCTACATTAGGGCCTGTTTGACACCTTGTATTAGAAGAGAAAGGCCTTTAAATTTGAACCTAAATTGCTGCCAATATTTAAGAGAAATTCGATATCCAGATAGTTGAATGTGTTAAATGTCTTTGCTAAGCTTGAAACATTTATTAATTCATTGTACATAGCAAGTTTGTTGTCGAAGCACCATTAAAAAATGCTAATGGGAACTATTTAACACAGAAGATGTCTTTGATATATAACTTCTAATCGATCAGGACGGAATAAATTCCAAATATGTAAGCTGCTATGTTTCATTCATCAATAACATGACTGTTTGACTTGCAGGCGAGTGTAATGAAGATTAGCTTCCAGGCAAGGTATATAATGTTAAGTATTCGTTCTCTGCGTGGTCAGCCTTTAATGTATGTGGGACGAGGCATTCGAGGGAGCGCATGTAATATTCTAACTGTTATCTTCTACAAATGAATCCGGAGAAATGTGTTTCTTTATTAAACTAGCAGCGGCTAAAAATGCTTTATAAATATCTCTCAAAAAGTATTATTTCCCAGAAAATACAATTTTAATTTCAGAAGCTATTTCTTGCACATACTTGATTTATTAAGGAAACGAAAACGCTGGAAGCAATAGGTTCTTTTTTATTTAGGAATGTCCTGTTTTCTAGTTCCTCTTGTGATATTTTTTTAATAAAATTCCTTTTAGACGATATTCCTGGTATTTTCAGTATTAATGGAAAATTTATTACTGTTATTTGTAAGTCTACTCGAGAACGGCAGTATCCTACATGGAAGTTAATTAATGGCTACCTAAAAATACATAATGGAGATTTTAAAAAGCCTTAGTGTAAGTATTTGGTGGACAATTCAAGCTTAATTTTCTTCCCACAATGTTTTAAATTACAGCAGCCCTACAGAACAGGGTTAGAAACTTTTAACAGAAATATAACACCTAACCAACAGTCGTTCCCATTACCTGATGTGCTTACTTAAGCTTTACCAGCTACCTCGAAAGTTCTTTTATATTAAACTTCGAGTTTCAACATATAATGCTATTTTACGTACAATTTAATTTGCAAAATTTTCATATATTTCATGGATGGTAAACTTGTACAACTAAGAGAAGATTAATTTCCCCAATTATATTAACTACTACTAAAAAAACCAGACAGCAGATGTAAAAAAAGAATCAGATTGGGATCAATACCGCAACACTTAAGAAGGATAGTGTTCGACATGTGCGTCCTACCAGTACTAATATATGCAGTTCAAACATGGACGATCACAAAAAACAACACTAAGACATTAGCGAAAACACAAAGGTTAATGAAAAGAGGGACGCTCGGACTCTCATTAAAAGATAGGAAAACCAACGAGTACATCGGATAAAAAGCAAAAGTTACGAACGTTACAGAATTTCCATTTCCATTTCAGATGAGCCATCATCTGAAATGGAAATGGGCCGGTCATAACGAGATAAAAACGGATGGCAGATGAAATGATGAAGAGAGGAAGACCACAAATGCGCTGGGTAGATGACCTTAAGCGAGTCGGAGGAGTGGAATGGATGCGAACAGCAAGAAATCGGGAACAATTGAAGACCTTGGAGGAGGTCTATATATAAAGATGGAACGAAAGAGGCGGAATAGAGAATAAATTAAAAAGGATTTGACTTTTTAAAACATGAAATCGCCTCGCCAAAGTCAGTTCTTGGGGAAACAAGCGAGAAAAAATTGTGTCAAATATCTCTGTCCAATAACACTATGAACATGTGATAACGCAGGTTTTAAATGAAATTTAAGAATCTCCATTCTTTTCTTCTCAATTTGATGAGTCAACATATGTAAGTTCAAGCTCTTAGTTACCGGTCTTCGTCTGATATATTTATTCAGGTGACATCAAAAAGGAGCACTAACCATGCTAGTGGCTTTCAGACAATGGTAGAAGAACGTGCTCCCCAAGGTTTAGACTACATGATTCTCCGATTTGCTCTTGCTAGTAAGACTCTTCTAAAGTCTCTGCAAGAAGTGCTCGATTTTGTAATCAAAATTGTGAAATATACTAAATCTGGAGCGCTCAACACCCATCTGTTTAAAGAACTGTGCAAAGACGCCAATTCTGATGACGATGCCCTTCTTTTCTAGGCTGCTGTACGCTGGATGTCAAAAGAAAACGTTAGTTGGGTCTTTCTGTTGAAAGATGAAATTAGATGGTTTTTAGAAATGCAAGGAAAACATGAACTTATGGTACAATTGTATAATGAAACCTAAAAGAAAAAAGTTGATTACTTATCAAACATATTAGACCCGCTAAAAAGGTAAATTTGAAACTTCAGGGCAAGAAAACGCACAGACGATTTTTAGGCATTTATATTAAAGCTGCAAAACTGGCGTCGGAAGGGAGATTTTCGAAACATTGCCATATTTGGACACCTTTGCAGTGAGGTAAAAAAATGTGAACGTGAAATTAAAAATCATCTAAAGGAGGAGATTGTTGAGCACCTCCAAATCCTTGAAATGGAATTTCAGCGGTATTTCCGTGGACTGGGGGAAGAAGAAGCTGCGCTGGTACGAAATTCGTTTTCTATCTAGGTAGGTATACAGCTACAATTCCCGTTGAGGTGCAGGATGAACACTTGGACCTGCGGAGCGATTCTACAGCACGTGATGTGTCCAATGAAAAAATATTGCTTCAGTTCTGGTGTGCTATGCATCATTCTTATCCAAATGTCGCCATGCTTTCTTTTCTGGTATTACGGCCATTTGCCTCTACATATCTCTGTGTGAGTGGATATTCAACCCTTCTTCATATCAAGACAAAGGCAGGGAATAAAAGTGGATGTTGAAAATAACATGAGGTTGGCTTTAACAAAAAGTCAACCAAAGTTTCATGAAGAAGCAAAAGGGGTCGCGAATTACTTAGGATACCCTTGAAGGGGTCGCGACTATAAAAAGGTTGGGAACCACTGTTGTAGACCATAACATTTTATTTTTGGACCTGTGGAACGATTCCTCACCACGTGATGTGTCTTATGAAACAATATTGCTTCAGTTCTGGTGTGTTAAGCATCATTCTTATCCAAATATTGTCATGCTTGCTTTTCTGGTATTACTTCCATTTGCCTCTCCATATCTCTGTGTGAGTGGATGTTCAACCCTTCTTTCTATCAAGAAATAGGGTGGATGTTGACAATAACATGATGTTGGTTTTAAAGTCGGCTATGAAAATGCAAAAGGGGTTGCGAATTGCTTAGGTTATCCTGGAAGAGGTGCCGATTCAAAAAAGATTAGGAACCACTGCTGTAGACCATAACATTTTACGTAATAAACAATCGTCAAAAACTCCAGCAAATATTATAACTTTTATTTAGTATATGTCGTCGCCAATTGTAATTCGTTGTTATGAACAGGTTTACCAAAACAGTTAAAAATATTGGCCTGGTGTTAATCTGTACTAACAGATTCGTTAAATGAGGTCTATAGTCTTCGAGAAACAGCAACCCAAACGCCAATATTTAATAGGTGTAGAGAAGCTTTACTAAATAAAAGAGAAATGATACCAGGCCACATTCTCGTTGCTTTGGAAATCACCTAACTACTGATACCAGCCCACATTCTCTTTGCTTTTCAACTACAATAGTTAAACCAGGCTTCATCTTAAAAAGACTTGCATTTTGTATGGGTACAATTTAAGATCTGTGTCGATTATTTTGTGTGTGCCATAAGGTAACTGCTGGAGTCTTCTCCGATGACCTTAACCTAGGCCACACTATACCACTAGGCAAAATTGCTACTGTCTTCCAAGCGAAGGTAGTGGGAATAATGCATGGTGCAAATGTAATTCTTGAACGACAGATCAAGAACCCGAAAATGGGTAAACACCGAAAGTTGTCGTCATGCAAGGGCTGCTACTGCACCCTCGCCAAAGACAGCCAAATTTTGTGTGTAACTATCTCGAAAGAACCTGCGACTAGTTGTAGATATGTTATCTGGATACTGCACCCTAAATCAACACATGCACAGGATGGAACTGGCGGACAGCTCAAACTGTCGAGGATGCAACGGGGATAACGAGACGGCAGAACACGTCCTGTGTCACTGTCCAGGTCTCGCAACAATCAAAGGATCCATGTTGGGAGACTTTTGACCTGATATGGCCGAAATCAGCAACACCCCAGTTGCAGATGTACTCAAGTACATCCAAAGGATTGAATGAGTTGGGTGATGCCCAAATTGGGCAATGAATCCACCTTTGTGGCCTAAGTGCACGTGAGGTAACTCACCCCCCCCCAAAATCTAGTGACAATGAGATAGGGTAACTTCCATCTCCTGTGAAAGTTTCTCAAATATGTAGGTGGTTCTTTGACCATATGCTGCCTTACATATTCAATGGTCTTTTCAATGGTATGCATTGTTTGCCTCCCATTTCCAGATTTATATGTTACACTGCCTATATTTTTGAATACATTTATAGAACTTCTGACAGCACGGTCGCATTCAGTTACAAAGAAATCCATTTTAGCTGATTGTAAAAGCTCTATAATTTGACAATTTTATATAACAATAATCATGACAGCCTCACTAAATCAAAGACAAAAATTATTTTGCTTTGTACGGCCAATCTCTATCGAAAATTTTAATGATCGTACACTTGTACGACTATTTATTAGTTGAATCCAAACGTTACCGCCTGTAGGTGTTTGAAGCGGATGAATTATAAAAATAGGACAAATCAGCCTCGCGAGTGTCAATTCTACTAGACTCAATGACAGCTAATCGTTAGTCGAATAACTTGTGTGACATCAACCACAATGAAACAATGAACAAATTTCAGTCGCGAAAACGGTTCAGTGGCTGACACTGTGAATATATTAGATAATTTTCATAATTTACGAGTCAATGAATGCGACTTAAGTAAGGTGAACAAACTTGAACCTGCTAATTGGAATTATACGGTCCTGAATAGCTTAGCGAATTAAATTTTAAAAAATTGTCGTAGGGCTCTGAAAATTCTTAGGTTATACTAGAACGAGCTGCTGTTATGTAATGCAGTATATTATATCCCGATAT
Source organism: Limonius californicus (assembly GCA_014611495.1). Lineage (NCBI taxonomy): Eukaryota > Metazoa > Arthropoda > Insecta > Coleoptera > Elateridae > Limonius > Limonius californicus. Next base: position 18,655 of record JABXWE010034581.1, read on the forward strand.
GTAAATTTACAACTGGAGTTCTACACTTTCCGTAGCTGGCGGTTGTTTTCATTTCGGAAACTAAAGTTAATTCAGTGACCTAACCACCTGCAAAATTTGAATAAGATCCCACAAGGTGGTATTCTATTTTGGCATATCTAGGCTTGCTTGTCTAATTAGTTGCGGGCGCGCGTGTAGGAATCCGTGATAACTTTACAATATTGTTAAATAATTTATATTCCATTTCCTATTCCCATTAATTCCTCATTCGAAAATTAATTATGGCAGGGAACATAACCTGAGCAAAGTTAAAATCTATTTTGAGGGTGCAGTTTACTGTGTCAATTTAGTATACAATTTTGCTAAATTTTAAGAATGTAATATTTAACACGAAACTGAGGAATGAAAAGAAGAAGGGTAAGAAAAGCGAAAGGGGAGTTAGTAAAAAGAGGGAAGATTTCTGAAATTATACTTCTTAAACTATCAAAACAAACTGTAAATTATTATCATTAATTCCAACTCATCGAAAAGAAGAAAACGAATAATAGAGCAGTCCAACTAGCATTTACAGATCTGAAAAAGGCGTATGATACAGTTCCGAGGAGCCAATTATGAAAGGCGATGATACAGATAGAAGTGCATCTTAATATAATTGCGACAGTGACAAGCTAATATAAAGATAATATGGTTTCAGTGAGAGTTGGAAAGAACCTGACTGGTAACTTCAATACTTCAAAAGGGTTATTACAAGGGTGCTTCACTTCGCCTACACTACTACACTGTTTAAGATTTGTATAGAATATGCCCTCAAGAACTGGAAGAGGAAATGTGGCGGGGTGGCAATACCAATTAGAAACGAACCTTTGTATACACTGAGTTTTGCCGACGACCAAGTGGTTGTGGCACAGGACCAAGAGGGTTTAAGTTATATCGTCAGAAAACTAAGAGAAGAGTTTAATAAAGTGGGACTGGAAATCAATTTCAACGAAACCAAATATCTAATAACGGAAACAGACGTGCAAGGTCTTGTAGTTGAAGGAAATTTAGAAATATCAGGCGTTGAAAAATTCAAGCACCTCGGGTTCACTACCATGAAAGACGCAACCATAGCAGACGAAATTAAAATTAGACAAACACGAACGTGCATAAAACAACTACATCCAATCATTTGGAACACTCACACTCACACTCACCAAGAAGACAAAAACAAGTATATACAACATAATCATTCGCAGTATTATGATATACGGGGCAGAAAATTGGATAATAAAGAAGAACAAGGTAAAAATAACAGCAGTAGAAATGGAATATTGGCGGAGATGTTGTGCGGTAACTAGGTGAGACAGAATAACAAACTAGGATATACGTAGAAGAATGGAAGTAGATAGAGATGTTATTACATACATAGAGGAAAAGAGGTTATTATGGTATGGGCACATAAGAAGAGCACAATATGACAGGTGGATTAAATGAGTCACAGACTGGAGCCCCATATGAAGAAGGAAAAGGCCAAGGCATAAACGATCATGGCGAGACGACGATATGCTGAAGAGGAACCTAGAAGACGGGGAATGGGAACATAGAGATAGATGGGGAGTACGGTTGACAGAAAGAAGACAGCGTCAACTGTAGAATCCTAAATTATAGGTATATATTATTAGTTCCATTTGTATAGTTCGAAAAATGCAATACTGGATCTGAATAGAGCAGTAGGAATAATAACTAATTTAATGTTTTAAGAAATGTCTAAACTATGGCATATTATTTTTTTATGCAGACACAGATGCAGTAACTTTTGGAATGGTAAGATATTAAAAATTGTGATTACCTAAAACAATTATTTACACTGTTTTATTGTGATTTCATAGCTACTCAATTATATAATTGATCAATTGTATAACTGATTACTCCATAAGAAAAAAATAGTATCACGTAAATTCTTTAAACTTGAATTTTTATAGTTGGTACCTTTAAAATGGAGAAATCAAGGGGTTCATTTTATTCAAAAATTGTATTCATTGATGGAGTATCAACAACATCTGCAAAGTGGATTTTCCAGTTTTTTGACACCCCGTGGATAATATTAAATGGAACACTATTATTATTGAAGCTTACTTTTATTTGCTTCTATTTTCTACTATGAGACATTACAGCAAAGTGTTAAATGAAAACAAAATAACCAACTACAAAATATACTTTTAATGACTTCCTAACCCTACACGTGGACTTCTACTTTCGTTAACGAGACACAATCTTTGAAGGAGGCTGAGAGGAGTTAATAACGAGCTATATGGCAATGGAGAACAAATAAGAAAAAGAGGGATGTGGTAAAGATAACAATAAATTGTGTAATGTGGTAGAAAAATATCCCACTAGGAGGAGGTAAGTGAAATGGGGAGGATGATAGGAAGGGGGGATTGAGTAAATGATTTACAAGGATAATAATGGGAAGAGGGAGAAATGAGCGCAGTAAGTCAGGAAGTGAAAAACAAAACGAGCAAGAATGGAGGATCCAGAAGAATAAAGGGTAATGGAATAAAAGAGTCAAAAAAGTTTTCCTTTCTTTTAATTTCGGAAGCCCCGACATTCTTTGAAGTTTTGATTAAAATTTTTTACAGGATTATGAAAGAAAACTTCACTTTCCTTAAATTTTCAAATTTATCAGTACCTTTCACGTTTTAAAATTATATTTTCTACGTATTGCCAGAGTTGGCTGAGAATGTCAATTTTTACCTCAGTTCTAAAGATTTTGAATATTTCTCGAGACTTTTTGAAGTAATTGCAGTATCGTATAATCCAAAATTCTTACATAATTGGCGTTCATACTTTTTCAATTCCGTAATAGTCTTCATGTCCTATTACTGGACACTGAAGCGCTTCTTTGCCACGTGCTTCTCCTCAGCTGGACGGTAAAAGCACGGTAGACCTACAACTGAATGACAAAAATTCCAGAGTAGTGTTTTGGCATGAGACTTTTACTTTCGCAGCAGCACAGATCTGCAGATTTATAAACCAGACTGTTCTTATACATTTTGTACGTTCTGTCGACTGAGTTATCAACTATATTTTCAGTTAAATGTTTTTAATTCTACTATAGATTATAATAATATATATACCTATATATAGTTTATTATTATTGCACCTGAATTTACAAATTGCAACCATTTTAATCTGTTTATCGTAACTGTACGTTAAATTCGCAATATGCAATGTAAAAGCAATCCAGCCGTAACCAATTTATACGAATAGGCAAGGTATCCTGAAACACATTCAAACAGCATTTAATTCAACTGAAAATCTGGTGCATTGATTTTTCACACATTTTCGTTAAATTCCTATCAACAGCACCCCTAGGGCACTTACCTCGTAAGGGTCTCTAATATTAGGTCCTGCCTGTCCTATGTAAAGGGTGGAAGCGGAATCGAACACCAAGCGATGCGGCTCCTTCCGAACAGCAACGGTCGCTTGTTCCTTGCAGTTCATATACAGGGTGACATTCTCGCTGGTCACTTGGAAAGAGAATCTCGTCCAGACGTTTACAAATTTGTCTGTTACGAAATCCGCTATAACGTGGGAGGGAAACTGGCTGGGATCGGTGTAAATTAATGATATGTTGGTTCCCGATGCAGAAGGTGAAAGTTTAACCCCCAACTGTACTACCGTTTCGAGAGGGTTAACTACGGCGAATAAATATCCGCCTCTACGACTCGTGGGCTGGATTCGGGCAAGAATCGCGAATTCCGGAAAGAGTTTTTCGGGAAGGAAGAGGCGGTAGGGAAATTTCAGGTCTGAGCCCGCTTTTAGCCCGAACGCTGGAAAACCATCTTCGCCGATCGCTACGTATTGCGTCCTGGACTCTTGGAAGTCCATCTTTAGGGCGCCGAGTAAATCATATTCACTTTCTGCAACAAAAAAGAAATCGGGCTATTATTACATTCGAAAGCTGATATATTTTTATTACATTTATTGAGCAAAAAGGATTTTATAGGAATATAAGATTCTCGGATGTAAGTTTATTCTTAGGTTAAGAAAGAAAAGATTTAAATGTGTTCAACGTTATCATTCCTAAGAGCTTTCACATTTCATTGCTGGACATCGGTACTGTTCTCTGTTACGTGTTTCTACTCCTCGCTAAGGTAGAAGCACCGGGGACCTACAGTTTAACGTCACTCCAAACAGTAGACATACTATAGAAAGTTTAGGCATTTATATCTTACAGTTGCCAATGTCAGATTATAGAATTGTGTATGGAGAGTTGCAGTACTACATTTATATTTGCTGCATAGGTTTAAAACCTAGATTTTTAATATTTTTGCTTAGCGAATGGGCACTTTACTAATTAAGCTATCCGGCAACATACCGGTTGACATTTATATATATATATATATATATATATAC
>JABXWE010034582.1:0-11410 GCA_014611495.1 Limonius californicus
TATTACTAGGCATACTATTAGGATTATTACACAAAACTGACTTACGAATGCATTTAATTAATGGTAATATACTAACTAAAGCAGTGGTGTCAAATAATCGGCCCATTGACCACGAGACTTTAAAATACGGCCCTCGTCCCGAAGCTTGAAGTTGATTTTATTAAAATAATAAAAATAGAGTACACATTTTTATAACATTAAATTATAGTAGTATCTTGTAAGGAACGCCGTTTTATGGTCACTGGTATATTCGTCGCTTCCGATAAAGATCCAACCACGTGAAAATGTTATTGTTAAAGCATTAAATTAAAACTTCATTGCCGAAATCTGGTTTTCACATTTATGTGGCACTGTATTAAAGCGTTTAGCAAAAATTATCATGAATTATATTACGCAAAAAGTAACATCCAAATAAGTGCATACAGTAGTACTTTTTTCACGAATGGGATGTTTGACGCGCGAGCCGTAGGCGAACGCGGCAATCCATGAGTGAGAAAAAGACACTTTATGCATGAGTTTCATATAATATTTTTTCTACGACTGGCAGCAATTAGAAAAAGAATAAATATAAATAAATAAATTTCAGAGTTAATTTACAAACTTTTCCACGCCTTTTACTTTTTTTTCACTATTACCATAAACAAGCGTTTTGCGCACAGAAAATAGTAATAGTTTTTTTAACATTAGTAGAAAAACTTTTTTTTTGTCTATGGACCGCAGACTCTCTAATAATTATACTAAATATGGTGGTTCGTGTTCATATATGAGTTTGACTCCACCGGACTAAAGCGTTCATAACTCAATATTAACATAATAATTTTTTTTTATAGTTTACCAGAGTAGACCTTCCAGAATTATGTATAGAACAGAAAATTGTGCACCCCCAATTTTACCATCTTTACGTGGAAACCGTGTTGTAGATATTAATTACTTGATCGAACAAATGCGCAAGATTGGCGTTCACGATTGCTCTTGCACACAAGGAAAAATGTTATTCCATACAGAATGTAGAATTGGTTTAATATCTCATCTGACGTACCAATGTGACGGTTGTGGACAAAAAATGGTTGTGAAAACACAAAATTGTAATAATGATTTAAATAATTCGCTTGTTTGGGGTATTTCGTCAGTCGGAGGTGGCTATTCGCAGGCAGAAGAAATGTTTTCGGTAATAGACATCACTATAATGTCCAAGAAAACATATAAACTAAAGGAAGAAAATTTATGTGCCAAATGGGAAGAATTACTATCGCAACAAATGCATCAATACGGTACGGAAGAAAAAGCACTGGCTGTAGCGGCTGGACAGATAGAGCAGGGAATACCTAATATTACTGTAATAGTTGATGGTGGATGGGCTAAAAGGTCCTATAGGCATAGTTATTCATCATTGTCCGGGGTCGCATGTGTAATTGGGCAACAAACAAAAAAACTTTTATACATTGGTGTACAAAATAAATTTTGTTATGTGTGTGCAACAAACAAAGGTGCACACAGTGCTACAAAAACTTTACAGGGCCTTCAACAGGAATGGAGCAAAGCATCATTGTCGAAGCTTTCAATAGAAAAGAGTGTGATTATGGTTTGCGGTGTAAGTATGTTGTAGGCGATGGTGATTCTAGTGAAAATACACGAATACTGGACAGAAAGAAAACATAAATTGGCATCAAACCCGAAGAAATAGACTAAATGCATCATCATTCGGAAAAATTTGTTTACGCAGGGCTACTACCCCTTGTCATAATCATTTAAAAACATTGTTTTACCGCAACACCGATATAAAAACAAAGGCTATACTATATAGTATATATTTTATGGCATTGAAAACGAAAAAGTGGCTATACAAAACTTTACACAATTGTTGGGAGATAAATGTAGCTGACTGCGGATTGTTTATATGTAAAGACCATTGCTTTTTAGCTGCTAGCCCTGATGGAATAAAATCAAAGAGCTTGTAGAAGTCTTGTCTTTATTCCATAAAAAATTTAAAAATAGAACAGGCTGCCAAAGACAACAGAACCTTATGTGTGACAATAAATGACAACAATGAATTAATGTTAAAACAGAGACATCATTATTATTTTCAAATTCAAGGTCAATTAAATATTTGTCAGAAGGATTACTGCTATCTAATTTTATATACAGATGTAGATCTTAAGTACCTGAAAATAAAGAGAGACCAAAACTTCTGGGAAAATATAATGATTCCAAAGTTATTACAATTTTGGGAAGGATGTGCCTTACCAGAATTAGCGGATCCACGGATTCCTAGAGGATTAAACTGCAGAGATAATTCAAAATAGGCTTAAATTGTTTTTATTAGTTGTAATATGTATAGGCATGTTTATATAAAACAGTTTATGATTTATGCGTAGTATTAATATTTGTCTATATACATAAACCATTTATAATGTTAAATGTATTTTATTTGTTCATTAAACAATTATATTCGTTAATCAGTCTCCCCTATTACTTATTTTTTTTATTATTACCTAATTTTATATTTTCAGATATATACAATTTTACGTGAAGCTCCAAAATGGGTAGAACTTAAATAAGACCCTACACAGGATTAGTGTAGTTCGAAACGGATTAGCATCTTTCTATTTTTACCTGGCCGATCTGACGTCATCACTGCCTGTCAAAACATTTTAGTAGAAGTTACATTATTTTTGAAAATGCGAAATTTCTTAATTGATTATTGCCGATTCTACTTAATCAAATAATGCGGGCGGGGCATCAAATGGTGCGAAAATTTGCAGTGTAGGCAATGAGAAAATATGAAATCATTTGTACAGTCCAATTTTAAATTACAGTGTATATACTGAAAATATTACCCTGACTGACTGTTGGCTGCTAGTTTTTATTTAATAAAAAATTAGGAGTTTATAATAAAAATATCAAATTATGTCATCTCCTAGGCATACATATGACAAACTAGTATACCAAATTTCAAATTAAAATATTGATAAGGTTCAGAGAAAATCCCCGAGGTGCTATTTTCTATGTTTGCCATAAAAAAAATTTTTTCTTAATTTTAATCAAAAGTAGGCATGAAAAATAATAACATTACAAATCCCCAATTTGAACAACCAACAAATTATTGATTTATAACATTTTTTGCTGTACCTATTTTTGGGGTATACCCTAGCCTTATATTTCTTTCCATGCCATGCTGAGCTGTTCTTAATCGTTTCATGGATTTTGCTTTTCTTCTTTCTTGCCTTAACACCTTCATATTCATGTTGTCTTCTATTGTTTGTTTTATTTTCTGAGTACTGCATGTTCTAATGTCTTGTCTTTTTCTTCCTTTTACTAATTTCTTTACTTATTTCTCTGTATTGGGTTGAGTTCTTGTCTATTGTGCGTCTTTCCTGCATCAGTTCTTGAGTTGCGACACTTAGTTCCGGCCGCTTAATTAATTTTTCTCCCCTACAGGCTTTCTTGGCATATGTGAAGATCCATTTGTTATGCTTTCTCTTAACTCGTTTAGCCTTAAAGTGTTATTCTGTTCTATAGGTGCCATTTTCTTGTCCATAAACTTGTGATATTTGTTTTGATGAGTTTCTATTGTTTCCGACATATTTTTCACGTTCTTCTTTTGTATGAGTTTAGTTCTTTCTAGCTTGATTTTTATCAATAGTTTAGATCTAACCAATTGGTGATCGCTGCTTGTACTATAGTTATTGAGTACTGATACATCTTTCACTATATGTCTGCTATTTGTTATTAGTGAATCTATTTCGTTGCTTGTTACTCCATCCGGGCTTCTCCAAGTCCACCCATTTTCTTTTTCTTTCTTAAAAAAGGTATTCATTAAGTATAGTTTGTTTTGAGGTATATAATTTACGAGTTTTTTCCCTCTGTTGTTCCGGTTTCCTATCCGAAATCACTTACATATTCTTCGTCGGATTCACTTTTTGGCCTACTTTCGGATTAAAAACTCCCATAAGTATGGTAAAATGTGTTTTTGATGTTCTAATGCCGTTTGAATATCATCTTCCATTAAATAAGTCACCACATTTTCCATTGTTAAGGCTTTCGATTTTTTTGGAAAATAGTATTCTGAATTTCTTTTAAAGAAAGCGATTAATTTTGGAAATCGGCTTATGTCCGCACTGTCGTAGATACCCATACAAGTCTTGATCCTTGAATACTGCACCCATAAAAACAAAGATTTAAACGTTTTGGCCTTTTCACCGAAGAATACCAGCAAAACGTTTTTGGTAATGGTTTCTGCATTCTTCTCCGTGCACTATATTTTGAAGTTCTTGTAGGCCATGTTGTACAATTTCTTTGATTTTGCAGGCAACAAATTTTCAAATGCAGCAGCAGCGGCTTCTACAATTTCTTGAGATTCTTCTAGTACTCCTATCTCAAAAGGCTCAAAATTGCAGCACAGTCGAACGTACTCAAAATCATGTTTACATAATTTTTCACAGTTGTCATAGGATTAAGTGTTTAAATGAAAATTTATAAGAGTTTTAAAATTAGGAAAATTTAAGTAAAATGTCAGCAAATTAGGTTTTAAAAAGCAACCTATTTAGATTGTAATCTTACTTCGGCTGCGGAAAAAGTAATATATACACCTCAGGAAAGAAATACGATTTTTCCTCTGGTGTTTTGTAGTCCTCGGGCTTCGCCCTCTGGCTACAAATTACACCTCAGCAAAAATCATGCATTTCTGCGATAGACAGAAAAATAATTGTTCATATATGTAGCTGACATAACCTTAATCTTCCCAACAAATTCATGAAATTTGAAAATTAGTGTCAATAATTTACCAAACAGCGGCCGCTTTAAAAAACAATTAAATAACTAATTAAAGTAACAAATTGTATTTGTAACTGTCATTTAATCTTCTTGAATATACAACTACTGTTCAAAATCATGAATGGTATCAGCAAGATGGACCTGGTCCTTACAACGCCCGCATTGTTCGAGACTATTTGGACGCACTTTTCCCAAATTCATGGCTAGACACGTTTGGTCGCATTCTTGGCCTCCACGATCGCCATGCTTGGTCCCTATGAATTACTTTTTGTGGGACCATGTAGAAAACGTTCTGTATGTAACCCCAGGGAAAATATCGAATATCTTCGCCTCAAAATCGAATATGTCTTCGACTCCATTCCGAGGCGATCTATCCAAAAAGTAATGAACGAAATGCATTTGAGGACTAACCTCGGCATCATAAATAACGGTGCGTACTTTGAAGAATTTAAATAATTATTATATGGTATTTTTGAATTTGTTATTTCGTTACCGTTAGACCAATAAAATGCTTGTTATATTAAAGCCACAATCGAACAGACTCATACAGTTGTACAGAAGATCAATAATACCTTTGAAGCCAAACAATATTGCTCGACAGCATTTTTAGACATCACACAAGCGTGGTACATCGGACTTTTACATAAATTATGCTAACCTATCCCGCTGAACTACTTCCTAGTCCTTAAATCTTATCTCCATAACAGGCACTTCCTGGTAAAAGTTGAAAGTGAATATAGCGAACTCTCGTTAATAAACGCAGGAATACCCCAGGACAGCGTCCTTGAGCCACTATTGTATCTGCTGTACACTGCAGACTTACCGACTACACCAGAAGTATTAACAGCAACCTTTGCCCTACAGTCCTAGCCGCCGATAATGAACCCATCACGGCCTCGCAGAAACTGCAAACAAATTTACTCTTAATTGAAAATTTGTTAAAGAAGTGGAGAATAAAAGCAAACGAGACCAAGTCCATGTAACTTTCACAACACGAAGAGAAACTTATCCCCCTGTCCATATAAATCACAGACAACTACCTCAAGAAGAAGAAGTGAAGTACTTCTCGGGATGCACCTTGATAGAAGACTTACCCGTCGCAAGCACATTTTCACAAAGCGTAAACAACTTGGAATGATCCCCTCTAAAATGTATTAGTTATTTGGACATAAATCCCAACTCAACTTAGATAATAAACTCCTGGTCTATAAAATAATAACCAAGCCAATTTGGATTTGTGGCATCCAGCTCTGGGGCACAGCTCTCATGTCGAATTTAGACATTTTAGAACGACTCCAATTGAAAGCGCTACAAATGATAGTAGATGCACCATGGTTCGTGCCACACACCCGTATTAGAAGGGACCTTCAAATACCAACTGCCAGGAAGAAATTCGCCAATACAGTTTACAATACAGTGTTCGTCTTAGTGAACATTCTGATTCAGTAGTGAACCTAATGAACCAACCTATTAATAACAGGAGGTTACAAGGACAAGTGCCAAACGATCTGTCCACTAGATTTTGAATGTAAATTTAATAAGTTTAGTTTTAAGTTACAGTTTGTAAGTATTATCCTGAAATCAAAAAAGGCGTTAAAAGGGATAGTGTTACAGGAGTATGCTACTGAGAATTCTCCTACAAGTCAAGTGTATCACAAAACTTGCTGAATATACTTTGTATAGATTGCAAATAAATATAAATACTTAAACAAAAAAAATTTAAAATCAAAATGACGGTTAGCAATACAGTCTGTCACTTCAATTATCGTTTCAGTTGTTTCTCAGGATTTCTTGCCAGATTCTCAAGCACCATGCAAAAAGCATTTTTGCTCGAATTTCACCGACCCCGTATGTCTTACCATATCTGAGATAGCAATGGTGAGCGATGAAAAATTCACCATCCTCTATAGGTTCTATGTGATAGCTTCCTAAGTTGTGGACTTCTATAGTCGGGTGTCATCTTATCTGACGGGTGGCCCTTCGCAGTACGAACCACATCACTTTTATATGAGGGTTGCCTTTTATATTTCGGGATTCGGCAACTCTAATACTGCGATCTGGCAACTGCCGTCGATATCGTAAAGTTTGACATTTTTGACGGTATACGTACTCATAACGTTTTGACGTATAAGCGCTAATTGTGTTGTTTACAGTAACTTGAAAAATTCATATCGGCCAAAAAATGGAATTAAATCGTGAACATTTTCGTGCGATTATGTTTTTACAACTTTCGACGTGGATTAACTCAACAACAGTGCATCGATGAACTTAATTCGATTTTTGGTGATGAAGCACCATCAAGGACCAGTGTTTATCGATTGTTTACTGAATTCAATCGTGGCCGTAGTTCGCTCAACAACAAATTTCGTGAAGGTCGTCCAAAATCGGTTATTGTTCCGAAAAACTTTGATGCATTTGACCGTAAAAAAGATTTGTTCGCGTTAGATCCCACATAATTAGAAAACCGCTCAAAAACAACCTGGTGTCAGTTGGTCCTAGGAAATGCTCAAAAAATTCCATCGCGGTGCTTCAAAACATGTGTATGGCATTGTGACAGGGGACGAATTGTGGATCTACGCGTATGAGCCGGGAAAGTAAACAGCAGTCGACTGTATGGGTCTTCCAATGCGCACCAAATCCAACAAAAGTCATTCGTACTAGAAGCACTTCAAAGCAAATGGTCGCCTGTCTTTTTTTCGGAAAAACTGGACATGTCTCAACCGTACCATTGGTGCAACTTAGAACGATAAATTCTGAATGGTACACAACCATTTGTTTGCCACAAGTCTTCGGAGAAATATGGAAAACCAACCACCGAAGACGGATCATTCTCCACCACGACAATGCGAGCTCTCACACATCGGCTATGACAAGTGTGCCTTTTAAGCACTCAAAACGTCGATTTGATGAGTCATTCGCCGTATAGTCCTGATTTGGCACCCAATGACTTCTTTTTATTCCCGAACATTAAAAATAAATTGCGAGGTCAACGTTTTTCGACACCTGAAGAAGCGGTTGATGCGTTCAAAATGCATGTTTTGGAGATACCTCAATCGGAGTGGAAAAAATGTTTCGAAACTTGGTTCACACGCATGCAAAAGTGTATTGATCTTCATGGAGAATATTTGAAAAGCTATAAAGCCATTTTCGATGATAAATACTTGTTTTTGTTCTCTAATCCTGAAATATAAAAGGCAACCCTCGTATTGTACTCTTTCTAGCTCCTTAGTTCGTATAGGTTATTAGAGCGACTGCAAGTCTTGCAGATTGCCGCTCTAAAGTATATGAAATGCACTGCGGCGACTTGTGAATCGAAAAAAGATAGCACTTACAGTGTTCAGTGGTTCCAAAACAGGTGATTTCCAATGTTACTTTTCTAATAGCAAGTTATAAAAATGTGGGAAAAAGCTTTAAATCAATGCGGTGAAACTGAATGGAAAAATTGTGTACGATATACAGAAGATCTTATAAAATCTTGATGGCATCGTGAAATTATAGTTGACAAGGTGGAACATTTACTAATTAGTTTGGGTTTTTTAATTCATCGGCCAGTGAAGATGAGGAATATGAAGAGTGTGAAAAATATGAAACTAATTGAAATTTAATCTTTTAGTCGATGTTATTTAGTAATGATAAAAAAACGATATTAGTTTGCGTGTGAGTCACTCCGGTTTGTGGTTAACTTATTTTAAACTTTGTACCTGATTGACCTTTGTGTTCAAATTATTTTAAATAGATAATTAGCACTGCATTTTTAGTTATTAGATGCAATAATAATCTTCAAGTTGTCTTTTTTTAGTTTTTTTAGTTAACTGCACAGAGGTTTAATTATTGCGCTTTAGTAGCTACATTTAATTCAACACTCGTTTTTGGTCACTGGTTTCTTGAGCACGTGGCCGCCCATCTTAGTGCAACCGGTTATTTTACCTGACTATGGACTTCGCACCCGTTAAATAAGACGACACTCGACTATAACATATATGAAGAAAACTGATTTTACAAAAGCTTTTATTGTGTAGGCTACACGGCAGACACTAAATTATATTTTCTTGCATAGAAACGTAATGAACACGTTAACAAAGCTGCATCTACCAAACTCAAACTTCCTATTAATAATCATTACACGAAGAAATTGTATAAACCACGATTACATAACTTAATCAATAGAATCCTATTGGATGAAGCTTAAACTTTTCTAATGTCAGAAGCAGCTTGATTTGTGTTTTAATGCTGAAATATTCTTTCATCTCTTAAATTACTAGATTGGCACCTGAATCGACGAGAATTTAAATGCAACATTTCTCTCTGATTCGTTTAGTTAAAATTATATCACAATTCGATTTAGTCTCGAAATAACATTTTTAGAAATTTTAATATGGCGAGTCTGAATAAAATATGAAGTGTTGAATACCCGATCAGTACCTGCCCATCACAGCTGTGTTTGCATGCAACATGGTTCGTGACAGATTTGTAGTAAATCGATTTTTAAAACGGGACAAGGGATTTTATTTTAAGAACTGCAGGTACGAGATAACGCTGACACACTTCACAATTCATTAAATTTAAGCTCCTACAGAATTTCGTATTAATAAAGTTTTCTTTACTTACAGGTGAGTCCAATACACTCCGATATTAAACTGGAACTGGAACTCGCATTGGAATTGTCAGTAGTAAGTCTAACATAACATATAGCGCATTTGTCATGTTAAACTTTTTTCTATATACAAGACTATCATTCGAAAAGTAGGCAACCCAAAATACACATCACAAGGTGACAGTATGAACATCTAATTTTCAATATTTGAAATATCACAATATTCAAAAACTGCCGAAGACAAACATTTCAAACTCATAGTACATCAATAAAATGTGAATAGAATGTGTATTATGGGTGGCCTATCTCATAGAATGGCAGTCACTTTCAGAATATTTGGGAATTAATGGAAACAAAATAACAAAAATTATATTATCAGTTTCCTGAGACAGAGGGAGTCAGTTACAGCAAACGACAAGGGACTTGCAGAATAAATTAGTTACATCCGAAACCGGTAATAAACAATATAAGAAAAACTTTCATTTAAATGGACTTATTTTGCAACTTGTAGTGAAGAGTTCAACAGTAATACAACTACTGATCGCGACTCCCCGATAAGCCTAAGTTGTAATGTTCCACATGCAAAGGATCAGTTCATCGTGATCATCCTCGTCATATCAGAGCAGAGGCTTTGTATAGGTTCCAAACTTTATAAAACTTTAGAACCACAATAATCAATAGTAACAATAAAAATATTAGGTCCACATTTTTTTCCGTATAGGAAGATAATGTTGGATGGATACTTTTATTATTCGTAAATTACCACTTATGGGGGATGCGGAACTACATCGCAAGAACTTTTCAAGAGCAAATGGTCTAAGTTAATCATAAAACTACTGAGTAAAGCTTACTTATATTTTTGAATAAGCCAAATTAAAATTAATTAAATTGTTTAATAACTTGATAAAAGAACGTTACTGGTTGTGCGTTAGACATATTATCAGTCATTAGCTAGATTGTTATCAACAAATTATAACAAATCAAGGCAGATATGCATGACAACGCTACCCGAACGTCGATGATATACTTCGGGTTTATCAAGAGTCACTTTGTGGCGTTGTTAGGTTTTTGCGTGTTTGCATTTGAATATTTAGTAGATTTACTTTATTATTTTAATGCGTAAATACGCGTAAAACTCAACCTCTTGATTATCCTAAAAGTTATTGCTGGTAGTTGTGTTTCCAGTGACTAGCGCCGAGTTAAGAATACCGTGAAGTTTCTTCTATCGTCTCATAGCGACCAAATTAACCCCGTTACACTCCTTAACTCTTTCGTGAACATTCGTCGTTCCAACAAAAACTCTGTGCCTCAGTTTATCGTTTCTGATGTTTAAAACAACCAGTTCGTCGCCATTTATTTGAAGTTCCGGAAGAATCCTTATGGTGCAATTGCAATGTCCGGTTGTTCCTTATTCTGTTTTGGTTGCCAGTGACGTTAGCCTAGCGGACGTACCCTTCTCCTCGGTGCGTCGATCAAAACAAAAACAATATCTTTGGCGTCCTCTACTCTGCGCCTATTTGAGATACTAAATATGAATATTTTCAGATATTAGTAGAAATTGTAGGCACTGATTATATGTTTGCAAATTGCTTCGGGTTTGTGAAAAGTAGACGGAATTGTATTGTCATGGAATAAGGCAAACTTTTTGTTGCCAATTGCTTAGTGATTGAATAATTTATATTACTTGTTTTCTGAACTCTACTGATGTAGACAACGGAACTTTTTCTCGATTTTACAGGAAATATCATAGTCAGTGGCGACTCGAACAAAAGTTGGGACGTCTCAAACCTTTTCTTTATACATGCATTTGTACTCACGCATGTGTAAAATTTATAGCTAGAATCACTCGGTGGAGTAGTGTGGATACGCGTTGCCACCCGAGATCACACGAAATGTGGCCGGCCGGTTGGGGTGTTCGAATCCCGGCTGAAGCGACCGCATTTCGCTTAGTTAAGTTTAGGGTGCATGTTGCATGAATGTTTAGTGTGTAAGGGACGCCCACACCCCCCTGATGTAATGCGAAAGTGGTTCCGGGGGGGGGGG
>JABXWE010034584.1:0-13664 GCA_014611495.1 Limonius californicus
AGCTCATTACAGCTGACTTTGTACATATGCTATATCGGTGAAAAATGATATTTCCAAAGAATAATGGACCTTGCTGAGTTTGTTGAACCAATTACAAAAGTCCAAGGGTCGTTCTGGATCGGCTGGTTGGAGTTGTTGTTGTTTCATTATTCTATAAAGTCTAAATTTGTGTTTCTTCAAAACTGATAATGCTCGCCGTCGTGATATGCCAAATTCCGCCTCAGATTGACAGGTTGAAATGAAAGGATTTGCAAATACCATTCCAATCACACTAACAACTTTCTCAGCATTTTTCATATTATAATTATTTGGTTTTGGTTTATTAAACGTCTCATAATTACAGGATTTTCTTTCAATCTTCGGAAAATAGATTTTAAGGTGGCCTCCTTTCTGGGTAACGATTAAAGTATGTTTCACTTGCAGCATCAGAATACTTTGAATAAAACATTCTACCATATCCTATTTCTGATCATTTTCATAGGCCATTTCGCAACATTTAAAATGAAATATTATAAGCAACAATCAACAATTAAACGTGATTAATTTTGTCAATCAAACGATCGATAATGTAACAACGTAATGACAAATACTTTATTTAATCAAGTATATTCTGAATGGCCGGCCTCGGTGGTCTAGTGGTTAGCGCATTTTTATTTTTTATTTTATTTTAATTGGCTACGACACTTTATTCTTATAAAATAAAATAAAAAAGTATCCGAAGAACGTAGAAATTATGTTTGTCTATTTTCATAAATAAGCGGGATATAGCGATAACACGAAAAGTTGAAAAGTTGAATTTTGGCTTCAAGTATTGAGTTTGTCTCGAAAAAGAGATCGAGAATGGGGTCCCTTTTCCTTTTCCTCTTTAGTTACCGAGATATCCTATGAAAACATCGGACACCGTGTACGTGCTAGGAAATTCTCATGGTTGTAACAATGACATACGTAGATGGTACCCCTCCTGTATTAGCCCTTTAGGAAGCACAAAATTGCGAATCAGGCTCCTAAGCCCAAAATTCCTATGACATATGCCTTGTGGGCAATTAAACGTTCGTATGTCACAGAGACATAAGTGGATGGTATCCCACCCCTATCAACCCATTTGGGGTGCAGCAGTGCAACTGATCTTTAGGTGTTCAAATGGTATAAAAACAGAAGTAATTTTCTAATGGATAATGCTGTAGAAGTTAACAATGATCAGAGCGAACCAAACAAACAAACAAACAAACTGTCCGTTCAACTGAGTGAAGGGGGTGGGCCTCCCGGTGGGTTACAATACAGTACTTAATACAGCAAGATATTGGTTAGTCGTTTCTTTGTTTCATGTTTCCATATATGGCGTCTTTTATTTGCGACCTTCGTTTGTCATTGATGCATGCACGGCTCAGTTCCAACACCTCCACCCCACGATAACTGTACAAGAAATACGTGAAATTTGCTTTCTGCGAAACAATCTTCTTTATGAGTGAAAAAGAAACTTATTAATGTGTTGCTTACAAACACTACTAATGTTAACAAACGACATTTGAATTGTTGCATTTGTTTTCAAGGCTAAGTTGAACAAGCCTCGTAAGTAGAATGTTTAATTGATAACATTAATTTAAAGCCTATTATATACAAGATACAGGATATGTTCTTCGAAGCTTATAAGATTGCAGATGTCACTTTAACGTTTTCTACGCGAAAATTGTATTTTTCTATTAGATTGTCTTATTATTTTCATGAAGTCAAACTTTAAAACTCGCATTCTGCCAGAATTACTTCATATATAAAATTTGTTATTTTAAAAGTTTTCTGATGTCATGAAAGCCTGGATTGTTAAATCTTGACAAAGTGTTATGGCCCTGTATAGCATGACAATTATTTTACATACAATTTCAGCACAAAAAACATAATTTTCCATTTAAACTAAACGTGAATTGCAGATCTAACAGCTTTACATAAAGTTCTATGTTGCTTCGATGTATTCATGGCAACTAGGACCCGCAACCATCCTCTACTAGGATATTTCGTTGGCATGATTTTAGGATGCCCGAGTGTCAATTAAATTGCGTCCGAAACTGGGCATGAGTTTACAACATTAACCATTTCTATAAAGCTTCCTACCAGTTTTATTTTACCATCAATCGACTAACACTCCCTGTGAATGAGATTTCTAATTTAAATATATATTTTAAATATATTTGCTGCACTCAGGCCTTTTAGGCCCGTAGCTTGACGGTTACTCTCTATCCCTTCCGATCTTTAGCTCGTGTCTTCCAGTCCTGTATCCCCTTTTCTCTTAAATCTTCTTTCACTGCGTCCAGCCATTTCCTTTTTGGTCTTCCTCTTCTTCTCGGTTCTCCTAGGTTCGTATTCATTAGTTTTTTTGGAATCCTGTTGTCTGATTGCCTTTCTAAGTGCCCTAGCCACCGCAGTCTTGCTGCCTTGACTTGATTGCTGAGCTCTGGTTGTTTGTAAAGGTTCCTTATTTCTTCGTTTGTTCTTCTTACCCATATTTCTCCTTCCTTCTTCCCTCCAAATATCCTTCTCAGAATTTTTCTCTCCCATGCCTCTATTCTCTCTTTCTCTTTTCTATTGGGGATCCATACTTCGCTCCCATACAGTACAGTTGGTCTTACGACTGTTTTATATAGATACATTTTTGCTTTCCTAGATACGTTTTTGGATTTTAGTATTCTGTTTAAAGCACCTGCACATTTATCTCCTTTGGCTAATCTAATATATTTTAAATATGTATACATTTTAATGCCGTTCGTCTGATTTTATCGCATTTGAACTTGAATGTTCGTTAGATTTATTCCGTTAGTTTAATTTATAAATAGAATATTTTACGCCGCCTCTTTTTTAATCCGGAAGTTATTATTGCTACATATATGGTTATGCGTCAGAATTTGAGAATGCTTTTTGAGAATTACGACCATGGGGTCTGACGACGCTGATTTATCTGGGAATCGGTACAAACTGGCTTATTATGGACTGTTTCAAATAAAAAAGTCAGTCCAGTAATTGAAGGCGTATAAACGTTTTTGTAATCAGCCAAAATAGGGTGGGATTAAAAATTGCTTCTGATAATTAAAGTTATACAATTTTCTCGCAATAAACTTGTCAATAAAGTTGAGAATACTGTCTGATTTCTCGTATCGTTTTATATAGATAAAAATTACCACGTTAACCCTCTAACGTTCCCATGAAGATTCGCTGTTCCAACAAAAACTCTATGTATCTCAGCTTATCGTTTTTAGGAAGTTTTAACAATCGGCTCGCTGTGGTTCCGAAAAAAAGTTCTTATAGTGCAATGTATTACCATCCTGTTCATTGTCGTTTTTTGTGGCTGCCAGTGACATCAGCCTAGCTGCCGTCGCTGTCTCTTCCTCATTACTCCACCATGGGGCGTCAATTAACTTGAAAATCAACCTCATTGAGGTTCCTCAATTCTGTCGCCGAATTAGAATGAAAAACATTATGCAGTTATTAGTGGAGATTGCAGTGGCGGCTCGTGAGTTAAGAAACAGGGGGGGCACAAGAAAAAACTTACCTATTTTTTGTACATAAAATCCTATTTTTCATGCTGGAAAAGACGTCTACGACTTTGTTGTCAAAATCCGGGATAGACTGGACGAACTTCTTTTCTATTGATAGGACCGCCAATGCGTTCAGTCGATCTTCTGACATTGTGCTTCTCAGAAAAGTTTTAATGCGTTTGAGGGTGGTAAAACATCGTTCACATTCTGCTGTCGACATGGGCGTTGTACAAATAATATCCAACAGTTTGTATGTTTCCGTCAAAACCTTTTTTAGGTTGTTGTCTGCTATTAACACTAAAAGTGGCAAAACACCACCTACGTCACACATGTCATCGCGCTCATAAATTGCTGAAAGTTCACTTTTCAATGTTACACTGTCCAACATAGGATAAGATTTCACAGTTTCATCAAAATATTTTTGTGGAAATGCATGCCTATACCAAAGACCAAAAGCGTTCAAAAATTTGTCCATTAAACACGTAGAAGTGTCTGTAGTTTCATCGGCTTCCAAAGCAATGTAATTTGCAGATTTAATTTCTTTTAATATTTCCTGCTTGTAAATTTGCAAGATTGCATCTAGCAATTCGTTCTGAATAGTTTTTGAGAAGCCTTTAAACACTTGTGAACCTTTCATATGTATTGCAAGCACAGCGTCTAATTCGGCGGCAAAGTTGATTAACCCTAAATAAATTCCTGGATTGTCTGACGTTAATATTTCATCGTGACCTCGCAACGCTAGTTCAAAGGCGCCGCAAAATTTAATACACATAATTAACCGGCGCAAAATATGACGATTTTTTTCCACGTCTGCGTGGTACTTAATTTTATGTAGCAAATAAGCACCCTCTAGTTGTTCACGGATGTCCACTTTGCCTAAAACACTAAAATCCATGCACTCATTCAAGTGAGAAACGGAAGATTTGTGTTTCTTTGCCCTCTCTGCAATGTGTTTTAAATCATTCACCCCTTGTTTATTCCACGCACTAACCTCTTTCTTAAAAATTAAGCACATAAAACAAACCAGTTTATTTGTTATTGAACATCCGCACATCCAATCGTATTTTTCATAGATATTCTTGTTGAATTTTCTATTGTACGTTCGGGTTTCACTTGTCGAACTGTAGTTTATCTGAAGATCAGGAATAAGCCTTCCTTTCTTCTTAATTAAAAGTTTTTCCTCAAATGATAGCGGGTTTTTTAAAAGATTTTGCACGCAATTAACTTCCATCATTGAAAAAACGTCACGTTCGTCTTTGAATTCATACGCGCGATTGCGCGAAACAAAACACTACGGTCGAAAGTCAAACGTTGACTTTAAATGGGGAACGCTTCGCTCGGTGCCCCATTGGCCTGGTATATCGTGTATAGCGAAGATAACCGATAGCCAACCGAATCACCTCTGCATGGGGAACAAATCAGAGCGTTCCCGGGAAAATAGTTTTGAGGCTGTTAGCCGCGCTTGTGGTGCGGAAGGAAAATTTGATACCATCGTTAAAATAATGAAATTAAATAATGCACTGAATTACATGCGAATTTCTTTCTGTGTTTATCTTGGTGGTTGGGTGGGCACGTGCCCTTGTGCCCTTTAGTACAAGCCGCCACTGGGAGATTGTTAGAACTGATTATTTGTTTACAAAGTACTTCGGTTTGTTTAAAATACACGAAGCCGCATCATATTCAGAAAATAAAGCAACCTTTTGTTGCTAATTGTTTATTAGTTTAATAACTAACTGTACTTGTGTTGTGAACTCAGCTGATACTGACTACGCATTTGTTTATCTTACTTAAACGATTGTTTGGTCCGTAACATGTTCTTCGTCTCTAATGGATATGTTGAATTAGTTAAAACGTTAATAAAATAAAGTTGTCAACTTTACTCCTTTCCCAATTTGCATACCAGTATTGATGACACCTAAGAAATATGTCGAAGTTTATGAAGGAAAATTCGCAATATGCAACCATCCAAACTGTTGTTACTATACAGGGTGAGTCTGCTAAGCCGAATCAACTATCTCATTTATTTGAAGTTGAAAAACATAGTTTGAACAGATTGTAAATGACAATGCCTTCTATGTAGAAACACGATAAAAATATTTTTTGCTATACCAAGAAGATTAAATACTTTCTATAAGTTGTAAGAACTATGTTTTTCAATCATTAATTCGTTTAGTATAGTTCATTGCTCAAAACACTCTTTTCTATAATGCTCAATTTTTTTAAATCGTTTACTTTAATAGTTCTGTTAAAAAATTGTTTTTATTGGTTCTAACAGTTCAAATTAGTGCGGTATTAACGTAAAATCGAAAATGTAACAAAAGTACAACTAGCTGAAATTCCATACCGGGATAGTAGAGTTGTCTTCTCAGAATGCAACACACCAAATGCACAACATTTTTTTTATTTTAAGAACATTCTAAAAGTAAATAATTGCAAAGAACTACTTTCCAAGACATAATAAACACTAAATCATTATGTTTTGATATTCTGATTATTATAAGCAATTTCTGAAAACTGTTTAATCTGGTCCAAAAACATGTGTTCAATAGTGCATGTACATGGGGAGGCGACTGCCTGTTACAATCTGTCCAAAAATATTTGTTTAATTCTTCAAATAAGAGCGACATCAAGCTGATTCGGTTTAACACACTATCCTGTAGTAAGAACACACAGTTACAATAAATTTTTAACTTTAGCCTAAATCTTATAATCTTTGCGCAGGAGTTCACAATAAATCTTGAATGTCCTTCCATTTATACAGAGCCGTACTTCTGCTGCATTATATTTAGCAAGCAACTGTATTTCTCATTTAAGATTAGAATTTTTAAAATTTGGTTACATTATACTTAAAATCAATTATACATGGTGTTAGGATCATATAATTTCATAGTTGAGGATTTTTTGACTTCTTTCTGCACCCCCTTGAAATTATGTGATCGAATTCCTTAACACCTTATATTGTTTCGTATTTCTTATCTTATAAAAAAAAGTCCTCATATGCTTCAAATGTGATATCTTATATATATAAAACGTGTCTCCGTCTATGTATTTCTGTACAATAACCTTCTATTCCTCTCTTGAGTTGCTTATTTGCTTAAACAGTACAATGAACAAAAAATTCGATGAAGGTTAGCTGGGAAAACCAGAAGGTGTGTCTTCATTTAAGCTAAAGAGTTTATAACACTTCCTACAGTTATTTAATTGTTTAAAATATAGTTGAGTTGCTTAAATTTCGCGGGAATTGCAATCGCTCTACACACTCTAATTTTTCGGACCTATTAAATGTCGGCGTTTGAATTGGTTGATCAACCTGGACGGATTCCCTACAAGTTCTTTTAAAACGTTTGTTAAGTTGAACATACTGCTGCATATACCTCTTATATTATTAACACATTGAAATTCGTATGCCATATTAAAAAAAATAGGTTTTAAATCAATTGTAAAAGGCTAGTCTAAAAGTGTATAGGCGCTATATTGATTTTAATATTTATTTATTTACTACGTATTAGAAAACTGTTTTCATAAAAAGAGACGGCATGGGACGTGTGATATATAGTATATTCAATCTAGAGGGTGTCCCACAATTCGGGTTAAAACGCCTCGTAGCGCTGTTCAGCAGCGCATACTAAATATAAAACAATTAAAATATTTCTTTTCACACGCTAGTTTTTTCACCCGAAGCACTAAAAGAAATGGTAATTTGGCAACTGTGTAATATACATGTTATATGCTCCACGGAAAATATTTTTGAAGCTATTATGGAAGGTAATTAAAAAATATGTATTATGTAATTATTATTATCGAGACCAGTCGACGCTTTTGACAACACAAATCAACTATTAAACAATTCATTTCCACAACACTATGAAGTAGCGTCACCGGCGTATTTTTTATGTAGTATCCACAGCTCAATAAAGAAGTTATCAATCCTTTTCAGTACCAGTACACAAATGAACAAGAAGAATGAACATAACACACAGAAATAAATAAGATATTAAAATTTTCTGCAAATTAATGGAACTGTTCAAAATGATCCCCACCAACATTATGACATTCTGCACATGTCACTGCAATTGAACGTTCTACTCGTTGGAGAATATGTTCGTTTAAAGTTGCAACCGCTTGGTTAATACAATTTGTTAAATCGCCCACAATGTTCACTGGTGCGAAATATACCAAATCCTTCAGATACCGCCATAAACAAAACACTAAGGGCGTTAGATCAGGTGATTTTGGCGGCCAAGCTATATAGCACACCACGACCAATCCACCGATCTTGAAATGATTTTGAAGCCAATCCATGATTCCATAATGGGCTGGAGCACCATCTTGTTGGTACAACATATCTTATCTAATTATCAGTGGAATATTTTTCAATAGTATTTGAAAATCTTCATTTAGAAAATGTAGGAAATTTGCAGCATTAAGACGATTTGGCAGAATAAAAAGACCAATGAAATAATTATTTACCATACCTGCCCTAATATTAACACCGTATCAATATTTATGACTTTGAACATGAGTTGCATGAGGGTTCTCGTCTGCCCACACGTGATTATTACGAGTGTTGTAAACCCCATCCTGCGTAAATGTCGCTTCATCTGCCCACAAAATATTGTCAATAAAATGCGGATTTTTCTGATATTGATTTAACAGCCGCTCACATACCTATCTCCTTCATTACAATTCTGTGGTAATAATTGTTACACTTTCGTTTATCGAAGAGGATGTAGGCCGTTGTCTTGTAATATTCTGTGTACTGTCGACTTTGGTATGTCTTGAATCAGAAAAATACCATGTACGCTTCTCGTAGACTCCTATTCAAATAAATCTAACACATTTTCTTCAATATTGGGCTGTCTTACCAGTAAATGGACGACCAGCACCAACACTTCTTTTTACACGAACACTGCGTCTCTCGTAGTATAGCGCATAGCGTTCAGCATATAGCCTTGCCGCTGCATTACAATTACCAACTACCTCTCCAAGAATAAAAATCATGTCAGTGTACTCAGCAAATGTGTATTCCATTAAGGCAAATGAAACAGAATTTACATTAAAAAAAAAACAGAAAAATGTGTTTGACAATTGTAAAATTTGGAACAGCAGTGTCAAATTAAATAGAAATTACTATCCGCCTTGCTAGATTTTCCTTAATGCCATTAATCGATAATATCTACTAGTTTAACTTTGCTATTAAAGATACGCAGCATTCCAAAACTAACCTGCAAAAAATAAATATTTTAGCTGTTTTGTTTTCAGTGTGCACTGCTAAACAACACTACCCGGCGTTTTGCCGGCCTCGGTGGTCTAGTAGTTAGCGCGTTTGCCTTCAGATCCGAGGGACACGGGATCGAACCTGGCTGAGGTCGGCTAGATTTTTCTAGCGGAGAAAAATCTGAAAATGCGCCTTCTGTCGGATAAGAAGTAAAGCCGTAGGTCCCGTGGCACTACGATGTGTGACACGTTAATAATCACTAATGGAGTTGGAATTACCCCAGATAGGCAAAATTCTTAGTTTAGGGTGTACAATAAGCCAATGATGGCTGCAGTCTTAGAGATGCTTGGAAAACCGCGTCCTAGATCTCGCTCTTTCAAATCAATCAATCACCCGGCGTTTTATCTTAACTTATGAGACACCCTGTATAGAGTTGTAGTTCTATGAACACCATTCCTTATTTACATCAAATATTTGTGTTATTTAAATATAAAGCTAAAACTTATATAATGATAGTTAAGAGTCCGTTAAGTCAACCCGTACAGTTACATTTATTAAGCATCTTGAATAAAGTTGTACAGAGTCCACACAGGTGGGTCAGGCGATGTTTAGCAGATGCCAGAGACCTAAAAAACTTACAAAGCAACCGTAAGTCCTGCAGATTTTAATGTTGGTACGTATTTAGACGTAAATTTTCTAACGTGAATAAAAATAATTGTAACAAATGAACTATACTTTAATATCTATTAGATAAATGTGGTAAATGTTATAAATTGTGTGAATGAAGTAAATGAAGTTCAAAGCACACATTTTGTGGTCCACAGTTAAAAGTAAAGTAAAATTATTTTCTCCATTTGTTGACGGATCTATTATTTTTTTAGATCTAGTAAAATATTTATTTGAGTCTCTAAGAATGTGAATATTTTTTTTTTCTAAATTACATATAAATTGGTAATAAATAAAAAAAACAGCATCTAAATTGTAAAGAATTGTAAAAGTTCTTAAGGCTAAATAGTTATGTAAATACTTTATGTTTAAGAAATGTTGATGTCTGGAAAAACTTCCAACATTTTTCTAATTGAAATTCTTTTATGATGGCTAGCATACCCAAAATGGATTTAAAAACAAATTCTAATTCGTGACCCCAGTAATTGAAAAAATATTTACATTTCAAATTTTTGGGTTCGATAATGGAAGTTCCCTGTTGGACACGATTTATGCAGCCTTAGTTAAATAATCTTCCAATTCTATTTTAAATATGTATATGAATTTGTCTTTCCATATATATAAATAGATTTCTTCTTAAACGAAATTAAGGAAAATGATCTCAACTTTTACTTGGGGCAAGCCCTGACACGGGCTGTAATATGAAATGAGTTTTACGAGTTTCCTCTTTAGAGATAGATAAAAGAATTCCATTAATAAAATACATATTACTTTGAAAAAACCCTGTTAAGATTTTTCAATGTCTGCAGTGCAAAAGTTTCGAGCTCATGATAGCAAATGTAATGTAAATTATAAATTTAATAATTCATTACACGCTATTTAACGGTTAATTGTTTCTGTTTCTCAAAGGTTTGCGGTTTTAGATTATGACATCGCCTGACTTACTGCTTCCGTTTCATTTATGGCTGACCTCTAATATAATCAAGGTACTATAGCGTAATTCATTAAGAAGTATTTAAACCCACCCTGCTTTATTATTTGTTAATCTTACTGAACCGTCTTTTACAAGAACATGGAAAAATAATGTTAGACCTTTTTGGTGTCTATACTATTAAGTAATCCTAAAATCACTTAGTTCTATATACTTTAAAGTTTAAACAGTCCTCAGCGCACCTGCATAAGCTATAAATATACAGGAATGCCGTTTTAAGCGGAGAAATTATGCGTATGCTAGTTGAAGCGAGGGCCTGCTTGCTCTGGCCACATACGCGGCTGTGACACTGTATAAGAAATTTCAGAATCTTGTTTTCAATTTTAAGAACTGTACAAAAAAACAAGTAAAAAATCAATTAATGCTCTCCATTTTTTCTAATACTGATAACAGTGTAATTTAAACAAAATTTGGTATGCATTGTCCGAAGTATCACTAAAACCAAAATTACTGGCAGTATCACCACAGTAATTACCTACTAAACAATCTGTTGTAATGTCCATAAACCCTTTATTTTCCAAATATTCCGTTTTAACCTTTTTCACATGATTGCAAACTCTGTTCCACCCTTCTTTCGTAACGGAGTTACATTTATCCTGTCTGCCTATCTTTTTTATGCACCCTTCCAATAAAAAAAATTTGAGCTTACGTAATTTGTCTTTCCTAGTAGCCCAAATCTATTTTCCGATTTGTCATTTTAGTTGGCGTATATGGTGGTAATCTCAGAATACTGTGCCTGTGAACTCCTATTTATGTTGTTTTATAAAAAAAAACATTTAAACTAATTAGTGTATAATTTTGCGTCGTGTTTCGTCATTCCGGAAGTCAGGTAATTCGATGATGTTCTGCAAGCCAGTCCAGCATTTCTTGTATTTCGTATTATTTTAATTTGTGCCGGGGCGTCAACTTGACATTATTAATAAAGGAGCGTATCCAATGACGAGTACGCGTTTTTTTTTTTTTTTTTTGGGCAAATTTGGAATTAGTTTTTCGGTCAACCACTTTTCATAGTTTTTACAATCGTCTCGGCGTGATAATCTCCATTTCTCGTTGCAGGCTTAAAAATTAACAATGCGTTATCAACGAATCCATGATCTTCTCCTCCTACATGCAATATTATTAAAAACTGACCTTTTGAAATATTTGTTAACAAACCCTTGGCTGAATTATTGGGCAAGATTTTGATTGTGTATGGCCGCTGTGTATATAAATTATAAGATGTATATCTGAAAACCAATCAGACTGTACTATTGAACTGAAAACTGGCAATACTGTAGCCCCAACTCCGTCAGCAACTTAAATGTTCATTCCTACTTCATATTCCCCGCAAATCATGGTTCGATGGCGTTAATACGTTTCATTAGATAGCATGTTTTATGAGTGTGGGTAGTAGGGAGGCGTTACAAAAATGTTAAATGAAATCAAAAGCAGCGGTAGGGGATCAAAATCTCCGTCAAATGTAGCGAAAACGCAACAGAAACTTGCGAAAAAATAAAACAGGCTTACGGAGAGCATGCTGTATCGACGGTACAGCTTTTTAAATGGCACAAGGTATTTTTGGATGGCCGTGATAATGTGAATACGAACTTCGTTTAGGAAGAGCTCGCACGTCAAATTGATGAAAATGTGACCAAAGAAAGGATCCCCATGAGAGTCAATATAATTGGTAGTGAGTTGAATTTGAATCATCAAACAGACCAAACCGTTCACGACATTTTGACTAAGAAATTGAGCATGTTGAAAATTTGTGCAAAGATGATTCTAAAAAGCTCACCATCACACACAAGGAAAACCGAAAGAATGTGTCTTGGCCTTCTTGAGCCCATGTGACTTCTTCCTTTTCCCAAGCTCAAATTCCACTTGAAAGGTCGTCATTTTGGAACCCTGGGCGACATCTAAAAAATCATGACAAGGGAGAGGAAATAATGTCAGCGGCGGTATGTGGCTTCCCTGGGAAACTACTTTGAAGGTAATAATGCTGCTTTGTAGATCAGTTGTTAATAAAAACAATTATAGCACCAATCTCATTACTTTTTAGGAACACCTTATATGTCTCGTTCTTACAAATAATTGGCAGATTTTGGTTTCGGTATACTTTGTAAGAAACCTGTCCTCAGATTTCTTATATCTGTTTTTTCTTTTTAACCCTTTCGTTCCGAACCGTACACATACGTACCACATAAATTTAAAATAACCTACAAATTGAATTTAACATTGTACGCTTACGGAAAATGTACCATGCAGTAGTTCTGCGTACGCTGTAAAGTAAGTGAAGATATTACAATGAATTTGAACCCATTGCAACTTCTCCACAATTTTTTTCTCATTCACTTTACTTACACATAGTTCAATGTACCAATCAGCGTATTGGTATACTGAATAAAAGTAAAAAACGTAAAGTGATAAAGGAGAAATTCTAAAATTACTTGGATATATATTTGTAATGTCAAGCTGCCAGGCCTGAAACATTATTGGAGCAAAGCAGAGTCAATGGGTAGCCATGCAATAGAAAAAGCAATTGCTCGAGACAGATTTATGATATTGGCCTCGAAAATCTATTTTGCTCCGCCAGAAAAACCAAGGAATCCATTGAAATCTTACTATATAGATGAGCTCGTATCATGTTCGAAATATACATTTTCAAGGTATCGACAAGAGAGTGTGTATCAGTGTAGATGAATCAATGACGAAGTTCAAAGGACGTTCTTCCCCAAAACAATACATGCCTCTCAAACCTACAAAACAACGAATTAAATTGTGGTTTCGTTGCGATGCTGATTCGGGTTATATCTGATTTTAACACATATTGTGGAAAAGAGTCTTCTCTTCCACAAGAGTCGCTTACTCTTGGAGAAAAGTAGTCAAAGCGTTTGCTTCAACAATCAAAGATAGCGATGTTGTGCTATGTTTCTACAGATATTTTAAAAGCATTCATTTGCTAGAGACACTGACTTATATATGCTGCTTTAGGAACTTGTATGACTAATCGTAGGAATGTACCAACGATGGCAGAGAAGCTTCAACGAGGAGAGTCTGCATGTCGATGTACTGGCACTGGATTATTATGTGTAAAATAGAGAGATACAAAAGATGTTGTAGTTATAAGTAATTTCCTTAAACTAAATTCGACTACAATTTCAAAAGGGGTAAAATCAGGTGAACGTAAAAATATAGAGTGTCCAGAAGTTATATCACTTTATCATAAAAAAAAGTGGGGGGAGTTGACAGAGCGGACCAACTCGTAGGACTGTATGAGCACGATAGG
>JABXWE010034585.1:0-10628 GCA_014611495.1 Limonius californicus
ATAAATTAAAAAAAAAAAGGTAACGAAAGGTCGTTCTATAAAAAATGCATAACAAAAAATATGTTACTCATCTAAACACGAGTAATAAAAGACATTTCCTTGTTAATTTACAAGTTAATACCAAGGCAACAGAATTTTGTAATTTTTTACAAGAAGAATAGATACAAGATAAATAAATACATTTTCAATGTAACGAAAGGTCGTTTTCTAAAAAATGCCTAATTAAAAATACTTTACTCGTCTAATTAATAAAAGTTGTTTCCTTGTTCATTTCGTAACAAATTTATTTTGCATTATGCTTATACAAAGCCAAAAATATTTTGTACTTCTGTACAAGCAGAAGATATACAAGGTAGAAAGTACATTTTTGTAGCAACGAATGGTCATTCCCTAAAAAATGCATAACAAAAAGTATTTTACTAACGCAATTAATAAAATTTGTTTCCATGTTCTCTAATAACATATTAATTAACATTTAGTTTATATAAAGCCTAGAAATATTTTGTAATTCTTTACCAGCAGAAGGATACTTGGAAAAACATACATTTTTATAGTAATGAAGATCACTATTTAAAAAAATGAGCAACACCAAATATATTGTTAACATACGGAATAAATGTATCTCCAGATTTCTACTATAAAATATTTATTTACCATTTTGTTAATATGAAGCAGGAATACATTTTGTAATTCTTAACAAGCAGAACAAATACAACCCGCAAACGGAAAAAAACATTTTTATAGTATCAAAAGGTCATTCTACTACCTATCAAAGCAATAAAATATATTTTCACATTCATTTCCTAAGAAATTATTAAGCAATTTAGCTCACAGAAAGCAAAAAGTATTGTATGATTCCTTACCAGAAGAAGAGACATAAGGAAAAAAAACATTTTTATAGAAAATGGATAACTAAAATATAGTACGTATCTAATTAATAAAATGTATGTATATGCATGTTTTTTTCTAACAAATGCATTTAGCAATTTGTTCATATATAGCCAAACGTATTTTGTAATTCTTTACAAGTAGAAGGGATAGAAAAAGCAACATAATATCATTCATTAAAAATGTCCAACTATGAGTAGTTTACTAATCCAATTAATGAAAGTTGTTTCCACGTCCCTTTCATTACAAATTTATTTCGAATATTGTTGATATACGGCAAACAATATTTTGTAATTCTTTGCAAGCAGAAGAGAAACAAGGCAAAAAAATACTTTTTATGCTAACGAAAGGCCATTCTATAAAAAATGCCCAACTAAAAATATTTTACTCATTAATTCACTAATTAATAAAGTTTATTTCCATCTTTCTTTCATAGCAAATTTATTTAGCATTTTGCTCACATAAAGCCAAAAGTATTTTTTACGGGCAGAAACAAGCAAACCAAAATCATTTTCTACTCTAACTAATAAAATGTACTTCTCCATTTAATAAGCATTTTCCTGACATGGAGTGAAAAGTATTTTGTAATTTTCACAACGAACAGAATGGATACAATCAGTAGAGGAAAAATAATTACAACGTTGGAGCAACAAAAGATAATTTTAAAAAAACGCTTAACAAAATATCTTTTTACTAATCTAACCCATAAAGTCCATTTGCACATTTATTTTATAACCAAGGTATTTAGCATGTTGATATAATCTTCATACAAATTTGAATCAAAACGTTTTTCACATACGACATCTTATTAATGTAAATGAATGAAATAAAACTTTTTACTATTCCATTAAATCGTTTATCAAAAGATCTTCACTAAAGCACAAAAATAATAATGAAAGAAGATGAAATTAACAAATTCTGTCTTTCATTTTCAAAATATCACAGAACCATCTCTCTGTCTGAAGTAAGTACTTTAAAGCTTATTATACCTGAAATAAAATACTTTTATGATGATAGATGGAAGATATAAATACCCCTTTTTCGTTTCCCAATCATTAATACTGATAGTCGCACTAAGCATTGAGCGGCTTTAATGAGGGCATGGCTATCAACTTATTAATAATGAATGTTGGAAGAAGGTCTATTTATCATTCTGCACACCAACGAAAGGGAAGCAAGCAAATAAGACTAAGAATCAATTAATTTGCGGGGGTTCTTTGCAGGTCTCTGTAATTTTTTCCAGTTTCGACGACTTCGATCGCCCCTCATTATCGGTTTCATATAAAATTTCACTCTCAAAAGTTAAGGTAAGGATTACGTGAGTACGTGCTCCGAATCGGAGAATCTTAACGGTATACATATTAACGTCGGAACAAAAAATCTAACGGCCACTTATTTATAGTTAGGTGAGTAATTTCAAACCCAGGAGCAATTCTGCTGCGTGTTGGTCTTGTTATTATAAACAGGAAAAGTATGTTTTAGACATCTTGTTATCTTGCACGTACGGGGAATTTTATCGTCATACCTTCTTCAAAACTCATTTAGTTGTAGCATTACAATATGCTAATTTAAATACTTCCTATAAAGTAAAGTTGCAAACTTAATTATATCCTATGATGTAATAACCTCATTATTGTATGTTACATACGCGCTAGCTATTATAGAGTAACTACATTTAAATATTGAAACACTCTGATGTCTAGCGACGGATTTATATGGTGAAAACAAAGCCCCCAAATTCTAAAAAACTAACCAGCTAACACACGAACCCCGTTTTGACAATTTAAAGTATTGGACCCTATGTTGTACCGTTTAGAGCAAAACTAACCTCAAACTTTTAAGCGCAAAAAAGTGTTGAGTTTTACTAATTGGAAGTTCACTACAAAAAGATGTAATTGATTTGTAATCGACTTAAACCATTAGTTGGTTAGTATATGTCAGACCTTGAAAAGAGAATTCCTAGAACCCTTTCCTAATAATTGACATAAGGTTGGATATACAGGGTGAGTCGGGAGGAAAGTACTACACTGCAGGAGCTTATTTTACACATTATTATATGACTTAAAAACACAAACGTTGTAATACGATTTTTATTTGCTATCGAATTACAGCGTCTTGAAGGTTCGACTTTAATCCAGTATGTTGCACATTTTAGTTGTTATAAGATAATTTCTTAATTATTATCAAACTATTTACATTTTTTTTGGTAATGGTAAGCAATGCCACACATCTACTAGCATTTGGAATATGCAAATACGGCGCTTGTTTACGGTTTTTGCGAAGAAAATGCGAGAGCTGCGACTGAAGAATATCATCAACGGTCTCCTCATCGCAAGCTTCCGAATAGAAACGTATTTGTTAAAGTCTTCAACACACACAGCCTTACGAAGAATCCCCGCTCCACTTCAAATTCCTCAGACAATAGTAATTCACACACTACACAAACAGGGTGTATATCCATACCGTATGCAGCGTGTACAACGCCTAAAATTGGAATACCATGCTAAACTCATCCAATTTTGTCGGTTGTTAAGTGTAAATCACAACTTGGTTCCACGTGTACTTTTTACTGATGATGCTATATTTACCCGTAGCTCCGTAACTCTTACCGATGGTCTTATAAAAATTCACATGAAATAACCGAAGGACATTTTCAGCATCGTTTTTTAGTTAACGTGTGTTGTGATACTGTCGGTAATCATTTATTTTAATAGTACTTGGAATTTTAGCGAATTGATTTACCAAGATTATTAGAAGATGTTCCTTTAAACATAAGAAACGCTATGTACTATCAGCAAGAAGGGGTTCCTTCACATTTCCGGTCGGGTAACGTTGTATTTAAATAGAACGTTTGCAGGAAGATGGACTAGTCGCGGTAGTTCAATTAATTGACCCACCAAGGCCTTCTGATTTCACACCATCTGACTTTTGTTTGTGGGGCTGGTTCAAAAATGAGGTGTAGGTATCAAAACTGGGCAATGGAAATCCACTAATTCGTCCTTTTGTAAATGCTGCTGCTTACATAAAGAAACATTAAGGTGATCTCGGCAGAGCAACAAGAGCTGTTCGGAAACGAGCCAGAAAATGTACGGAAGTCTAAGACATCTTTGAAAATGTATTGTAGTTTAAAATGTTGAGATGTTGTAGTTCGAAAACAAATGAAAATTGTACAACTTTTATGCTTTTTACTCATATACTAATGTATAAAATACCCCCTCCCAGCCCGGAATTTGACACTTTCCTCCCGACTCACCCTGTACATTACCTGCACTGATTTAGTTTTATATTGTAAATTTGGAATATACCCAGAATTAATAGCAGAAAATGCTTGTAATTGAACAATCATAACATGTGTGTTGATAAAAACAAATTAATCCATGGTATATTTTAGGTAGGTAGTTTTGTTTTTCTACAGTCTATATTCCACTTCTTTGACTGTAATCTCCTATCGGAGGTGGACTATCATAAGGACAATTTTGATCATTGATACTGCTGCTCAAAAAATTCCATGGATGAACAATTATACCATTTCCGTAGGTTTTCCAGCCAAGAAGTTCGTCTTCCTACATTCCTTCTTGTTATATTTTCTCCTGTAGAATCAGTTGCAGCAGGCCCTCCCTTTCTCTTGGCGTAACGTGTTCAAAATTTTCGTATTCTTATTATGATACAATAATATATGATAATGTAATCCATATTAGAAACGCTAGTTAGAACTAGACAACCCATATATCAATTACTTTCTCAGATTTTCTTAATTTGAATTTATATTCCCCTTGTATTATAAAATAAGGCCTCTAAAAAAATTCCAACTCGTTTAATTATTTCCGAACATCTTAAATTAACATAATATTTTTTAACACATGGAACTCACAAAAATATACACTGTAGCAGTTGTACTGAATTACTGTTTCCATTTGACTCGGTAAATAAAACGCAGGACGCCAAATCTCCTCGATCATTAATGAAACAACTGTTCCTGAACAGAAGATATTATTCAGATAATTTAGTTGTCAGTCTAAAACTTGCAGTAATTGATAGGAAACAGAGACATTTATATTCTATATCAACTACAACAATTTACAAATTTCATTAACAAAATTTAAAAAACAAAAATATGAGTTTGTAAGTTTTAGTTTTGATTAAATATTTTACAATTACTTACTAAATCTTGGAAACCAATTAGATACTAATATTGATGTTGTTGTGACCTACTTCGGAAGGTCTATTTCAGAAAGTAACAGATATTTTTCATGAATCTACGCTAGATTCGCCTTCTTTAGCAGCTTCTACCAAGAAAGAAAGAGGCAAAAAACTCCGGAATTTCAGAATTTAAAGCAAATCGCGTTTTTTGCTGCTCGAACGCTGCACGGTTGACATGTAAATTGCCAAAAAATTGAAGCCTGCATTTGATTGATCTTGCTTATTTTCGTGTCACTTAATGATCAATGATTACACATTATCGCTCGGGAAACTTTATACGGCAAATTATTTCCATAAATCATTCATTTTAACCTATCAGTCCTGGTATTGACTACAAGGGTAATTTATTATACCAGGCATATAGGACATGATGAGTAAGTAAGAATGTGTTTAAACCTAACCAAAAATATCCTCGTTGTAGTATACAAACCGTTAGTAACGAATACTCAGGTCAAGGTCGATTCGTTAATTTGTTAGGACAAAAAGGCGTTTATTTTTCATCCGGAAGAAATGCGCTATGTTGATATTCTGCAAGCAAACGATATTTATTCGTAAAACATATTTTCATTTTTTAATTCAACCGGGGAGAAAATGATATCAGAATCGTCGTGTAGAACATTCTGTTTCAGTGAAGTTAAAATATAGTAAAGGTTATGCCTGAGCATTAAATAGAACTAGTTATACATGTAATAAAACATAGTTAATCAGTTTTTATATAAGTTAATATAGAAATGGCAGTATTGAGTAATATACGCTAAAGATCTTATAGTTTCTTGTAGATGTCTTACTCATAACAAAATTATGTAGTGTATTTTTTCAGTTAGGTATTGGACACCCTGTATAAACCAATGCATTTGAAGTTTTTTTTAGTTGTATTCCCGCATACATTGCTTTCAATAAGAAGCAAAATGAAAATATGACAGAAAGTGCAAAGGTTTTGGAGATAATAAAAAATGATATTAAACTGATTGGTGACTCTTGTGCTAATTACAAAGGCCCTGACTGTATTGTCATTGGTATATAGGAAAGACAATTGCAGGAATAGCAAAAATATGACAGTCAAATCTCGGAAATTGCAAACGTTTGGGCGATAATAGAAAAATGCTATCGAACTGATCCGTGACTTTCTTAATAATGACAAAGTTCCTTCCTGTATTTTCCATGCAGGGGACATACTGTATAAACCATTATATTTTACGTTCTCTTCAATTGTGGCATTCCTGTTTATATTGTTTATATAAAATGCTGTTGAATGAATTGATGAGTCTCTTACTAATAACATAGTTACTTCCTGTATTTTCCAGTATATAGGGCAATAAACCATTATATTTTACGTTTTCTTTAGTTGTGGTGTTCCTGTTTATATTGCTTCCATGAATAAAAACCATGGACAGTGAAAATACAACACTTAAAATATAGAAGTTGCAAACGTTTGGGCAGTAATAGAAAAATGATACAGAATTTATTGGTAACCCTGTACTAATATCAAAGTCCCTTACTATATTTTCCGGTATACAGGGGACACCATGAAACAACAAAAGAAATCTGAGAAAAAGTTGAAATTATTACAGTCTAATGACAACCATTGTAAGAGTTTGGGCGATAATAGAAAAATTCTGTTGAATGAATTGATGACTCTCTTATTAATAACAAAGTTATTTCCTGTATTTTCCAGTTTATAGGGGACGCTCTGTATAAACCACTATATTTTACGTTTTCTTTAGTTGTGGCGTTCCTGTTTATATTGCTTCTATGAATAAACAACCATGGACAGTGAAAATATAACACTCAACAGATAGAAGTTGCAAACGTTTGGGCAGTAATAGAAAAATGA
Organism: Limonius californicus; assembly: GCA_014611495.1. Lineage (NCBI taxonomy): Eukaryota > Metazoa > Arthropoda > Insecta > Coleoptera > Elateridae > Limonius > Limonius californicus. The sequence continues at coordinate 6,923 of JABXWE010034585.1, forward strand.
TACAGAATTTATTGGTAATCCTGTACTAATATCAAAGCCCCTTTCTATATTTTCTGGTATACAGGGGACACCATGAAACAACAAGAAAAATCGCAGAAAAGTTGAAATATGACAGTCAACTGACAACCATTGCAAGAGTTTGGGCGATAATAGTAAAATGCTGTTGAATGAATTAATGACTCTCTTACTAATAACAAAGTTACTTCCTGTATTTTCAAGTTTGTAGGAAACACTCTATAAACCACTATATTTTATGTTTTCTTTAATTGTGGCGTTCCTGTTTATATTGCTTCCATGAATAAAAAACCATGGAAAAGTGAAAATATAAGAGTTAAATGCGAGAAATCGCAAGCGTTTGGGCGGTAACAGAAAAATGATACAGAATTTATTGGTGATCCTTGCACTAATATCTAAGTGTCCCTTCCTGTACTTTCCGGTATATAGGGGACTCCATGGAACAACAAGAAAAATCGAAGGAAAACCTGAAATATGATAATCAAATGACAGCTATTGCAAGAGTTTGGGCGATAACAGAAAAATGCTGTTGAATGAATTGATGACGCTCTTACTAATAAGAAAACTACTTCCGGTATTTTCCAGTTTACAGGGTACACTCTATATAAGCCATTATATTTTACGTTTTCTTTAGTCGTGGCGTTCCTGTTCATGATGATTCAATGAATAAAAAACCATGGAAAAATGGAAATATAACAATCAAATGACAGAAGTTGCAAACGTTTGGGCAGTAAGAGAAAAATGATACGGAACTGACTCCTGACCCTTGTACTAACAACAGTCACTTCCTGCATTTTTCAAGAAAAATTAAAGAAAAAGTAGAAATATGACAGCCAAAAACCAGCTATTGCGGGGTTTGGGCGATAATAGGAAATCGTTATTAAAGTATATTGAAGGGTGTCTTTTTGACTAGCAAGGAAGATAGTACTTTTGCGGTATATAGAGTATAAATTTCACGTTTGCTTTAGTTGCAGTGTTTTCCCGTATATTGCTTTTAATACAAAAAATTTCAAGAAAAAGTAATAGTATGACGAGCAAATGACAGACATCGCAAGGATTTGGGCGATAATAGAAAAAGCTTCGAGTTGATTAGCAATCAATACCATTTTTGTTGGGTCCTTTGGTGCCACCAAGCTTATGCCAAAAATTTTCCGCGGTAAAATTTAACGTTTTTATTACGTATCTCAAAAAATTCGTCGTTAATCGATTACATACACCATAGTTGATTAGTAGTTGTTGGACATAGAAACGAAACTGATGGAACATTTAGACACACGCACACGCTTAGAAAACTTTATGCATATACTCACATTATCTAAGCTATGATGAAGACCTTTACAATGAAGGACCTTGTACTTGAGCAATCGTGACATGTGCGCTGATAACGCGAACCTTTTTCTTTAGAGACTTATGGTATCTTCCAAGTTGCGTACAAGGGTCATTTCATGCAACTTGCGTACAAGGGTCGGGTCGCCTCGCGAGTCAGGTAAAAGTGTAACGTTACATATTCCAAATCGCGTACATAAACAAAAGGATTAAAAGGGATTACAATATCGCCTGTCGAGAGAAAGGAATTATTCAGAGAAAGTTGTCCTCAAAGCAACTATACTGATAAGAACACTTATGGTTCTCATCTCACCCAGCATATCCCGACTCAGCACATTTCGTGTTATACAACGGGTCTAACATGCCCCACCCTCGAAAAACCCTATGCCCCAACTACAACTAAGACACCACAAACACCCTGGGAAAGAACATAACATAAAGTTGTCATGGAGATTTATTAAATTCTAATAATACGGAGGGATTACTTTTTAAAAATATTATAGGAAACAGGAAGGTTTAATATTCATATTAAATAAAACGAAAACTGAAGCAATTTTTTAAAAGGCTCTTTACATCACAAGTTTTAGACATTGTGTCGATACGGGTTGTACGAAGACAATGCTATTTTGGTGCATTGTCATGACATGCCTTTCAAATCGAAAGGGATTTGGAGAATATAATGCCTTGTAGATAGGACAACAACTGAAACTTGTATCTGAATAGTGAACACCTGGGATTACGGGCGATCTCATACCTATAGAAAATGCGAAATTTACGTTAACATGTGTCCACTAAATTAATTTTGGAACCTAAGTATATTTAATTATATAAAGGTTGCTGTTTGTTTAAACCGCTGTTTGATTACATTAATTACGGGTACCGGAATGATATGAAAAAGAAAACAACCGTGTGTCGGTATTTTATATAACTTTACTGCTTGTAATATTTTAGATATGTTTATTGGGTAAAGCATCCATTAGATAATGTGAACATCATTTCAGATTAATAGAAAATCTAAAGTAATTAATTTAATTAAAACATTGAGATTATGTTACCATAACCTATAACTTATTCTGAATATTTTTAAAGGGACGCGTTGTAGGAACACCAACTGTCAGCGTTACATTCTACTTCTTCCTCCTTCATCTAACACTAAGATGTCAGAAACATCTTGAAAAAGGAAACGTTTTTCCTAGCAGCAAAGTAAACCCGAGTAGCTTCGATAGCATTCATTAACTTCAAAGCTAAATGCTCTGCTACTACGCTACCGCCGGTTCCTATCTGGATTTATTAAATTAAAATATGCTGCTGTCTAATAATAACGTTAGCGAGGGTTTCCATAATTTAAAAATAGGTATGATTTAAAAAATGTAACAGAAAGTTAGTAGAAGGATTAAACATACCACACGAAGTAGGTCATAGCAGTACATCCAAGTTGTTACTCACCTGCAAAAGAGAAAGAAAAATTAATGATATATTCTATAAACAAACATCTTCTTCTTGGAGTGCTTTGTCTCTTAGGAGACGTAGCTATCTTCTCTCCTATGCATGTGTTGCGCATTTCAAAGTACCGCAGACATAGAAGACCTACAGCTTAGCATTTTCTCCGAATCACGGGAAATGTAAACACTTCTACTCCATAGAAGATTTTACTATGCAGAATACTTCACTAGTTTGCAATTACTTTACGCAAAAATCAGATGTTCCGGTACTGGGAATTGAAGCGAAGGTCTTCAGCGTAGAAGTCTAACACGCTGACCTATAGCTTACGACCCCCTTCTAAACGAATATAATCAATGATAAATTGCTTAACATCTAAACTACTAGAAAACGGCCCGCAACTCTGAACAATAATTGATTTTCTAAGGGAAACAGCATATATCCACAATGTTACACAAATTTTTGTTTTACAGTATCCCTTCCAGTTATGTAACAGTAATAAATACTGTTCTAAATATTAAAATCGTTCAAGTGCTGAATTTAATTTAAAACGAAACTGCAAAAACACTGCTCTGTAGATTGGTCTTATTGGATTTTTTTATATATATTTCAATATTAATATACAATTCCAAGAGGAATTTCAATAGACACGTTTCAATTTAATTAAATCGTAACAGATAAGCTTGCTTGGTATACTGTAAGTGCATTTCAGTATGAAGCTTTTGTCACATATACAGGGTGTCCTTTAAATACCTTAAAAGCTTCAGGTAGCACTCTTCTGTAAGAAATACAGTCCTCAAAAACACTAACACGAACTTCCTATAGTGCTTAGTTTCCTCACACGAGACACTTAAAGAATATTATATTTGGCAACGTTGACGATGTCTTTGCATTTATGGAGAATTTAATTAGTAGGCCGACATTA
>JABXWE010034587.1:0-13669 GCA_014611495.1 Limonius californicus
TGCGAGGAACGTTTACGATAAAACAACGAGATTTAAATGTATCAGTCCAGCGTAAACACGTGGCGCGCTAAATACGCACGCAGCTAGATCGACACATCGCAAGCATTGTTTTTAATTTAAAACGTGTTTTATTTTCACCGCAGTTGTCGCAGTTCTCGTCCGATGTCTGCAATGGAATGGAATATTATCTTCAACAAAAACGCCGAAAAATAAGTATTCTAGCGTAAATTACTTACCTTAAGGTTAACGAAAGACCCTCTTCGACAGAAATAGGTCTTTGAAAATTTGTTGTGCAATAAGAACAGGCAACACGTATTTTTCCAACAATATAATCAAATGTATGTATTTTCCTCCTAGTGTAGGTACTGGCGAAAAGCACTTTCATCCGCTCGCAACTCAAGGTACAGGTGACGAAATTCACCGTAAACTAACCTGTTTCTAAAGATTTTATGAGTCGTTTTTCTATATTCACGTTTCTTTTTAAGTTTCCGTAATAATCTTAGTTTCAGTAAACTATTTCCCATAAGTAGAATAGAACGTGTAGACGTCGCAGCCGTCGTTTTCGAAAAATGTCGTACTGTAATTTGCCACCTATGTTTAAACGCACGCACCGTAATAGCGTGCGATGCGTGCGTTTTATCGCACCGCACGTACCCGCTTTCACCTTGGACATAGCGTAACTGACGCGCCCGACTGCGTTTCTGCGTGCAGCGGAGAGCGACCTGGTGGAGGGTGGCCATCATCCTCGAAGGAAGCACCCAGAAGGTCGGAGTAAGTGACTCCTTTTCAATCTACTTTGGATCTGGTTAATGGTGAGAAGCTGCTACTACAGGTAGCGTACCAAAATTGTGATATGTAATTTGTGCAGTTTTGTTTATGGTTGTTGATATTAGAAGCTATATACTGGTAGCATTCGCCTTTGTTCTTGGCTTATAATATTTTATATGTCCCAGTTCACTTTTAATAGTTTTGCCGATATCATCATTTAAGATTATATGAACATTGTTATTTATGCTGTGTTGTATGGGGTAATTTGGTACCGAATTCGGGTGGTTTATCTTGAATATATGATATATAATTACCGATGCCTATTTGTGTGTATTATTCTTATTAAGAGAACAGTCTGGACCCAACGAGAATTTGGTGGTCTGTCTCGTTGGGATTTTGTTATCTGCCTAGTAGTAGCGTGGACTACCTGGCGCCACGCACATCCCTCTTCGAGGACCCACGACCTTCTCCACTGGTCAGCTAGCCGCTGCTACACCTGGGGACGTCCAGGCCCACATATAGTGTTCGGCGATTTTAAACCGTAACACGTCTTTAGAAATATAAGAAATAATTGGACCTAACACAATTATTAAAGACAGTTTGCACAATACAAAAGCAATATTTTCAACTCGGCCAATTAATGTTATAGTTAAATATGAAAGAACGATACAGCATTATTTCTCTTGCTGGAGCAACTAGGTGACGCCATCAAGCGAATATAATGATAGATGCAATCAATAGTAGAAGTATGTCATATATACCAGAGTTGGCTGCTGGTTAGACAGGACAATTTTAACCACGATTTTAACCGGTTAAATATGTGACAATAAATAAAACGATTATCACTTCAAGCTAAAGCCGACTCTGCATTTTTTATAAAAATACACTGTAATATAAGGAATACATTTTACAAAAGATACTCTCGCCAATGGTTATTAAATGGATATCAACAATATTGTAATAATCTGTAATAAAGTTATTCAGCAAATAAACCTTTACAACGCGCTTAGCACATTTAAGCAACACATGCATGTGTGAAGAAGGGCCTGTTGGTTTCGTGCACAAAAATTTCAAAACTGTGTACATCGAAGGAACGATTTTATCATTAGAATAGTCCACCATGCGAGAAATACTGCTAGTGTAAAAGCAGCAAACAGTATCGAATTACATTTATACAGTTATATTGTTCGATAGATGAAGTAAACATGCATCTCTTTAGGTTTTAAAAAATATAATATTAAAGTAATTGCCTTCGGAACATACAGGGTAACTCATGGGAGAATACGGGATTACCATTGCAAAATTAGGCAAGAAATGACAAGCAGAAGGCATGTCTTTGCAAACCATTTCGAAAAGATATTTTAACCGAATGAACAACAAGTAGAAAATGAAGCACTGGATGTGATGGAGGAGGAAGAAATAAAATTAGTCATTTCACGAGAAGTGGCAAAGAAGTTAAGGATAACATAATTATGCAATATGTATATGCGGCTTTCTACAGCTGGCGCCGTTTCTCGCAAAATGAAACAGCATCATATCGGCCCATCTCGCTCTTACCGATAATTTCAAATTAATTTTAAAAACTATTACTCGAAAGAGTTAAACCAGCAATAGAAAGAAAAGAACTGATACGAACACACCAGTTTGGATTTCGAAACCAACATTCAACTGTAGAGCAGGTTCAGAGGATAATTAACACCATAGAGAAAATTCTGCTCAGTAATCTTCTTAGATGTTGCCCAGGTTTCTGGTAAAATATGTCACCAAGGACTAAATCACAAACTAGAAAAAATCTATCTAAATAATTTGCTGAACTTCTGAAGTCTTATATCGCAAACATCCTATTCAGGATCAACCAAGAAGACGAATACTCCGACTTATACGAAATTAGGGCAGAGATATCTCAAGGCAGTTTACTGGGGCCAATACTATACCTATTGTACACCAACGACATCCAACCAATGAAAACGAAATCAAGTCAGTGCATATCAACTTCATGAACAAAAAGGATAATTATGTGCCAATGACATTCAACAAGAGCATCATACCGCATGCTAATACTTCTAGATATCTTGGAATGAACTGGAATGCCAAACTACGATAGAAAGAAGAACCGAAAAGGACTAAATATAAAATATAAGAAGATGTATTGGCTGCTGGGAAGAAACTCTCAACTTTTAATATATAACAAGTTGCTTCTGTACAAAGAAATTTACAAAAGCAGTATGGAAATGCGGTTGTCAACTTTAGAGCTGCGCCAGGAAAGCTAACATCAACCAACTTCAAAATGTCCCGATCAAAGTGCTGAGGAATATCGTAGATACAGCCTGGTATACTAGAAACAGTGATATCCACAGGGATTTAAGGATAACAACCGTGACAGAAGAACTGAAAAACCTTGTCCAGAAGCGTGGGACCAGGTTTCATCACCACGTAAACGTCGACGTAATCCAACTCCCCGCAATGCAGATCTAGTGAGAGGGCACAGGAGAACTAAACCATTTGAGCTAGTGTAATCAGACGTGAAAGTGCCAGTGAAGAAATCAGGGCAAAAGTGAAGTAGTAACACACAAAAAAAGTGTTGCAAGACAGAACTGAGATGACACCAGTGGATGAATTCTTAGCATAACCATTTAGTTAATTTAAGTTAGTTAAAAGTCGCTGATTGGTCTTAGTCCTTATAATAACCAAAAATAAAAGAATTCGAGAAATACTGCCAGTATAAAGTATTTGATTACATTTATGCAATTATATTTTTTGATAGATAATGTAGACATAGGTTTAACGAAATATAAAATTGACGCAATTGCCTTCAGAAAATGTAGGGTAACTTACAGGAAAATACGAGAATACCATTCCAAAACTAGGCAACCCAAAATACACCGCATAAAATACTGCAATATCGAAATATCTGTTGACGATGTTATAAATCCGAGATGCCCGTTTAATATGCTTTACAGCTTACTGGTAAAGCTCATTCGACTAAAACAAGGTTTAAATAATGTGATATTTGAAATACTTTAACTTAGATGTTTATAAATTAGGCTGCGTTGTTTTCGTTCTCACTTAGTTTATTTTAAAGTTGAGTAGAATAAAATACCAAACGGGTATCCCTAATTTATAATAGCGTTAATATAAATTTATATATCACAGTACTTGTGTACATGTATTGTGGGTTGCCTATTTATCGGGTGGTAGGCTCATACTTTCCCGTGAATCATCAAGTATATAAATTGTATGCACAATGCGCCCAAGAAGTTCTTTGGTGTTTAGTCTTAAAAGTAGTATTTTGGATTCAGTACTAACATTTAAAAATCAGTTATTATCTGTTTATCATCTATCTGGTACCACAGAGCATTCGTTTTTTTTTTTCTTTAAATTGTCGTTCTAAAATTCTTATCGAAGTACTGACAAAAAGTTATTTGTGTAATTATTATAAGTAAAACAGCAGAAAATTTGCAAATTGCTTACATTTCATAGTTTTTTTTTATCCGCCACCCTAACACTTTTTAAAAACTCTTGTAGCTTGTATGCAGCTCTAATAAACATTCATAAACAAATAGGATTTTTTAGATTTTTGATTTGTGTAATATTAAGTGAGGAAAATTATAAATACGAAGACCTGCGAACGGCGTTACCCCCTTACAGATGCACTAAAAGATATTTATAAATATTCCTTATACTGAGCTTGTATACAGTATGTTCTTAAAGATGATCGTTTGTAATAAAGTGAATAAATGTCAATAAATCAAGTGGACACATATTATAAACGTAGATTGTATCCTGTTTTTGACAACTTTTTTTCATCAGAACTTATGATTTCTTCGATAGTTTTTCACTGTATTCCAATTTTGGATATGTTGTGTATCAGTTAAGAAAAATGCGAGGTTGAGAGGTGCCCTATTAATTAACGTAGCTATGGTGACAGTAGAAAAGGTAATGTTTGTTTATTGAGTCACTTTTGTACAAATGCAACATCTATACACCTCTTAAATATTTTTTCCTGAAAAAGTGCCGAACAGGTATTAAGGGCAGCCCACTAGTTGAACAAGATTTAATTTTATACCGAAACCATAACATATTTAGAATAACAATTTAAAACTCGCATCATGTAAAACCGAAACGAGAAAAACAATATTTTAAAATGGTGGTTAACATTTATATGTTTGTTAATACTAAATGGTAAAAGTTTTTTATAAAAAATAATTAACATTGTAACGATGATATTTTCGCTTTCATGTGAAAACAGAAATTTTGTCGACAAATATTTACATATTCAAAGCAGACAATGAATTTTACAATCAATAACTGAAAAATGGAATTTGATGTGTTTGATGTGAGTTCATATTGTTTCATAGGGCTCCAAATACGTTCATTATTTAGGCATGCTCTTTGTATTTTATCCTTTATTGAACCGTTCTGAGATACCTAAATTCATTTTTAGGAAATACAAAATTGCATTCAAATGTTGAAATGGTGTCAAAGGCTGTTGATTACTTTGCAATAGGCATAAAACGATTGCCATGAAAATTAGTGAGCTGACGGATGAATGGAGAAACGGTGACTCCCTTATGGATGGAAGTATGGAAAAAAAAATATATTGAGCGGAATTGCCCAGGTAGCAAAGCTTAACTTTACATTGTGGTTTTTGTACGTATTTTTAAGTAACGTTTACGTCACGTGAAACATTTTAAGGATGGACGTAAGAATATTTAAGATGTTGCTGGAACCAGGTGCTCGTTGATCATTCGAAGTGCAAATGTGATCGCAAGGGTTCGTGAAATTGTGGCAAATTTTGCTCCGCACAATCATGGCAATCCACATTTTTCAATTTCATGGAGGTGCTGATGAGTCATAGATATTTCAGTACGCTTCTGAGACGAAACATCAGAGTTGCTTAAAATATCAACACCGAGACACAAACAGTTTTGTTTGCTAAAATACGGAATCAACACCATCATTATTATTTTTTATGATAAACAGCGTATGATCCAGAAATAATTTGTGAAATAAAGACAACCAGCAAATAGTGCATTCTACATTGAAGTGATGACGTTATTATTGACAACGTATTTCTCGAGTGCGCCTGCAATTTCAAGAATAGGATCCTTGGTTCTTGATGCATGACAATGTACCTGCCCATTCTGCACTGATTGAGAAGCCATTTCAAATATGGAATTGTTGAAATAATGCATCCCATCCTATTCACCCGACTAGAGACCAGCAAACTTTTTAAAATGGCAACTGTACTCGAAGGGCATCGATTTCATAGTAGTAGAGAGTAGAGAAGATATTAACATAAACATATCCAACGAAGTGAAGCAGTTTCTTTAAAAGCTTCTACGTTTTCAAAAACTTTTAGAAATGGAAATAATGATAATTGTTCTTGGTTTTATTTAAATTGTATTCCTTTTTACTGTGGCCGTCCGGAAATTAATTTGTGAAACCTATATTTTTATAACATATTATATTTAAATATCTATGGTGCAATTCGCAAAACAAAGCTAATAGTTATCTGATATCCCTGTTCATAAATCATTTTAAAGAAATTACGGTTTTGCACCATTCATATCGTCCCCTTAAATATTCTGCGATTTGTCGGTACATTTACATATGCAAAACCATAATAGAATTTATAATGAATAGAACAAAGTTGAGGTTTCATATCCTTTGAATTCTTTTTTCGTAAGAATACCAACTACTGTTCTCTCGTTCTGCAAGAAGAACAATCAAGGTAATTTGCTTTTCATCGAGTTTATTCAATGCGCATTACTTTAATCAATGTTTAAATGCTTTTTGAGGTAAAGAAGAAAAACGCTTATGAAGCCACATATTTTTATTATCACTACTGTACAGTTGTAATATTTACGCCTATCTTAAAGTCAGTTGCGTTTGAGAGAGCTTTAAATAAAACTTCTGTGTTTATTTAACCCCGAACAATTAAAACTGACCTAAATCTCGCATCTCCCTCACTTTTAATTATTTAAAATCCCAAACAAAAAGCAACGGGAAATCAAATCCTGCAAATCCGCGCGACTGCAGCGTCTGTGTTTACAGTTAAGCTTTTTGTAGTGAAATTGAAACTAAACAAACCTAAAATTGCGAAAGGTAAGTTTAATTACCAGTCGAAGCTGCCGCCAATCAGTCGACTGGTACCGCAGAAGCCTTTATAAACAGGAAAGTGATGGCAGAGATGAGTTGCGTCGGGCGAGGGCGTCGGCGATCCACTTTAAATTAGAAACGAAACCACTCCATAAATTATCGAGGATTTAAAACTATAAAAGCAATTTACTGAGGGATGCGAATGCATTAACTTCCCGTCGCGGTTAACGGAATTGCTGTTTTTATACATTACTGTCCCTTTGTTCATGTCCTAATTTTGTTCGAAAATTTATATCGCAGGGCAGCAGCAGTCGGTTTCTCAATGTAACGCGTTTAAATAATAAATACGAAAGCTAACAACCACGTTCGTGAACTCTTAAGAACTCTCGTCCTAGGCGCCGACTTGTTGGAGGTTGCCCATTCTGGAATCATTGGTTGCAGTTCAGGTGTTCGTTTTGTTGCTATCAGTGCCTATATCCTGAAAATGTTCACTTTGCGGTAATATTTGAGCAGAAGCAACAAGAGAATTGAAAGTAAGAGATAAAACCATAGCTAGGATTTGTTAAAATGTTTGGATAACTATTTTCCAAATTTTATAACAAGGCACAGTGAATTGGTATTCATTGAAAATCATACCGCGCGAATATAATTCGATATACATGAACCCAGTTGCAGCATCAAGACCAGTACACAAGTTTTCTACCTTCTGCGTACTTATTCACTGTGATGCTCTACGTCTGTACTTTTAATATTTGCTACATATATTTAATAGTCAGCATAATATAGTTCAGTTGCTACAGTGATTATTTATCCTCTAAAATATAAATATAATTTTTTAGGTGCATAACTAAACATTCTCAAGGATCGATTATATTGACTATAATCTTCTAGAACTTCGAACATCCGAAAACATATAACTACGCTAAACAGTTGTTAGAACGGATTAAATCGGATAATATAATAACGTTTTGACACTTCTCCGATAATAAACGTGTATGGAAGTTTTAGAATAGAAGGCTAGAGTCAGGTTTTCAACCGAAATCTGGCGTAGCTTCCTTACGTGTATTCTAAACATACCTGGTGATTAAAAAACGATCTACAGCCAAGTAAGAGGCAGTACGTATAGTATTAAATTGGTAATAGATTGTTGACCGGTCTAGGACATTCGGGCGCGGCCGTTAGAGCGCGGCCGTTAGAGCGCCGCCGTTAGGTCGCTAGACAGAAGGACGCGAAGACACTAGGGCGCGGGCCATTAGGACGCAGAGACACTAGGGCGCGAAGATATTAAGGCGCCAGCCATTAGGGCGCAGGACACTAGTGCGCTAGACGCAATAGAATATCAATATAAAAACTACAATATTGTTTACATATGCTAAAATTGCTTTCAGACTGAACAACTCTGCAGGAGAAGAACATTTTGATTAATTAATATAGGTAACTTGAAATAGGTAATTATTAGCAGTTATTATGAACTCATCAAAGATAGTACATATGTTTTTCTGCATTACTTATTACATAAAATCTGCAAATAATAGGAAAAGCAAGTGATAACCTAATAATAAAATTACTTTAAAAGAAAGAGTGCAGAAAAGAAGGGTTGCCCTCTTCTTATGGTTTTACTAATGCTTCTATCCGCATTTATTAGTTATATAGTATCGAAGATTGACTAATACCATAGACTAGATAATAATAAGTCTACGCTAATACGTATTTAATAATTATAATTAGGGAGTTAGTGATTCTGACAATTACATTTGTTACAACTGTTTTCAGATCGGATAGCACTGCGGGGAAGAAAATTTTAATAAATCTACAATATAATGTTGAATAACCTATTAACCATTATTCAGATAACGTGTAAAGGTTTAAAAAATCAAACATAATTTTCTGCATTGTATGTAATATTGTGATGGATTCAGACTCGGTAGCTCGTTGGATGTTAATTTTTTTTAAGGATACTCGTTCATTTTGTCTTGTCTTGGAATTCGGTTTCATTTTGATTAATAATTAAAGGCAGACCATAACGCAGATTTCTTGTTTGGTTGAAAACTCTGCCAAACTCGTATTTTGATGTAAACCTATGACAAAAAGAATTTTTGTTAAATTTTCTTATTTAGAAGATTACATGTAAAGATACACGTATAGAGAGATGATATAATTTGCCTAGAACTCTATTGCAAGCTTAGCTCTCATGATTTATGAACCACGTAAGAATATGCAGCATTATTGGAGCAATGTAAGGAAATAAGTAATGGACTTTTGTGATGTATCAAGGGTGTTTTAGAGGTTAATTTTGGACGTGTATAAAGTGTTTATTAAATCAAAACTAGTTTGGAAAGCGGCACCGATAAATTATGAACTTTTTAAATTATTTATATTTACCTGTCAAAATTAGAATTGTAATTTGTATTTAGATCCATGTGTCCTCTGATAATTTTTATGTAATTTTGGCATCGTTGCTATGGATTTTTGTCTGTTGTTAAGGAGTCTTGTTGATAAAACAATGTTAAAAGAGGATTTTTGTAATTACGTGTGAGTACACGCATTTTGTATTGTTCCTGAAATTTAAAATTTAATTTACTTCGTTGATCATAATAAATACGTCTGTAAAAGCTATAAGCGTGTTTATTTAAATAAAGTGTGGTATAGTTAAACTTACTAAGGAAAATTTCGAGAAAGTTTAATCCAAGTAGAAGTTATAAGAAGAGCAGCTGAACATCGGGGTATTGGTACGCTACTGCATCGATTCCTGAGAGCAGTTTCAAGGTCAGTTTCGGAACTACGAAAATATTCAGATAAGGATGAAAAGATAGCTACAAAAAGGTAAAAAAATCATACATTACATACCTATGCAGGATATACGAGAGCATCAGAGCACAGAAGAAAACACCACCAGATAATATTTAACCTGTTTTAATTTGTTTATGAGTTTAAAAGGCACTTATAGGTTATTACACAGAGCGGCTGACGAGTTAAACTACTTGAGTTTCACTGCGTAGTTAGGTTATACTTTTTATATGTCCATTTACTCATAGTATTCCAGAACGTTAAGAACCGACTATCTGTGACGTAGTTATCATGCTCGAGAGCTACACCGTGGTATATTTTGTTTAACTCTTTTGGAGGCAATTTTCTAATTTGTTACCTGGCGCCCAAATTTATTTTCAAAGTATCAAAAGTTATAATTTCAATAATAAATATGATTGCTAGTTGCAAAAGGAAAATTTTAAAAAATTAATTTATATTTGGTTGCATCTAATTTCTCCTTAACTACCGATAATATTATAACAATATATATCTGTACGCAAATATTTCATTTTTAAAACCACAGGAAACCCAAATGATACCTACCAATAAAATTATTTTAAAAACAAGAAGGAAAGAAAAGGAAGGTCGGTTCTTTTGGGTGATTTTACTAATTCTTCTATTTGAATTTTGTAACGTCATACACTTTTGAAGATACTGGATGATGTATATCTAGTTGCATATTAAAAAAAATCCAAGGGCCGGTTGAGAAATTTTTCGTCACTCCTTACAAGCGTTAATGACTAACTTTTAATGTGACAAATATAACACAGTTGTCACGCCCTAGTGTCCCGCGCCCTATCGGCCTGAGCCCTAGTGTACCGCGCCCTAACGGTCCGCGCCCTAATGTCCACGCGCACTAACGGTCCGCGCCCTAATGTCCACGTGCCCTAACGGCCGCGCCCGAATGTCCGGCTCCGAATGTTGACATTGTTCTTATTATAAGAAAACTAGATAAATCTTGACATTGCGGTTGTGTGCATAACGTTTTTAAAAGGTGGTAGTTTGCAATAAGGTGAAGAATTAACTCTAAATTAAGTCCACATATACCATAAAACTAGTTCCAAGGAGGTGAAAGTTCCAAGGAGGTGAAATGCGCAAAACAAGATACACCCTACTAGCCTCTACACCTCAACCCCACTCTCACCTACACGTGGTGGAACTGGTTACGTCGAGCAACCTGGATCGGAATACGTGGTGAAAATCCCGTAGGATGGCCAGGTCGACAAGCTAACGAGAAACGTGGGGTATGTTGGGGCGAAGTCTCGGTCCAGCATACTGGTTGCTACCAAGAAAGGGTAGTAACCTAAGGATGACAGCGGAGGAGCCTAATTGGTCAACGGTGCCATCAATAGTCCCAGTTAGGAGGATTACTTTCTACATGCCAACCCGTTCGGCAAGCGTGGCATGTTTAATGCCAAAACCCCCCTTAAGAAAATGTGACATGAAAGAATCGAGATGTGAAAAAATAGTACCCCAGGTGAGTAGAGGCAGTAATGGACCCGAATCTCACACTGACCCAAAGTCAGTCTGCCCCACGGATTCTGCGGGGGGGGGGGCAGCAGATCGATTAACAAAAATAGGAAACAGCGAAGCAATAATATAAAGCTGTACATAGCGACATATAATGTAAGATCATTGGCGTCAGAAGATCGACTTATGGAACTGGAAGAGGAACTCTCAAAGATAAAATGGCATATAGTAGGTATATCTGAAGTCTGAAGAAGAGGAGAAGATTGCCTTGAGCTTAAAAGTGGGCACATACTATACTACAACTGTAATGAAGAAACATCATTAGGTGGTATCGGATTTCTCATAAATAGAAACATTAAAAACAACGTGACAAGTATTGAAAGAGTATCGACACGTGTAATATATCTAATTTTACACATAAGTAAAAAATATAAACTAAAAATAATACAAGCCTATGCACCAACAACTTCAGCAACTGAAGAAGAAATCGAAAAATTTTACGAAGACCTAATCGTAGCTATAGAACAAACCAAGACACATTATACCATCTTGGCAGGAGACTGGAATGCAAAAATTGGACCAAAAGAAGAACCAGACGAAAGATGTATAGGACGATATGGAATAGGAAAAAGAAATGAAAGAGGTGAAATACTTATAGACTTCATGTTACAACAAAATCTTTTTGCTATGAAGACATTCTTTAAGAAAAAGCAACAAAATAAATGGACATGGAGAAGTCCTGATTGGAAATACAAAAATGAAATCGACTACATTATTACCAATCGCAGAGATATAATAAACGACATTTCAGTTTTAAACACCGTATCCACTGCAAGCGACCATAGACTAATTAGAGCTACAGTAAATATAAACATAAGAATAGAGAGACTAAAACTAGTTAATAGTAACAAAGATAAAATACTAGATATGAACATATTAAAATCAAATAGTACCCAATACCAAACAGAAATACAGAAAGATCTAGCCAAGATACCGCAAAATATAGGTAATACTAATAATATAGAAGAACTTAATGCGCAAATAAAAACAGCGATTCATAACTCCATAGCGAAAATACACCCAAATAAAGTAACTAGAAAAGGTAAATTGAGCCAAAACCCAAAAGAGTTAATGAGAGAAAGAAGAAAAATGAGATCGGAAGAGAAATGGGACACACTGGAATATGTCCAGCTCGATAAGAAAATTAAGATAGCGGCAAAAAACGACATACAAAAATACAAAGATGAACAAATAGAAAAAATTATTGAAGAGCATGGAAGTATGAGAATGATGCGCAAAAATCTTGCAACAGGAAACAAGAAAATAATACGGATGAAAGGACAGGATGGTAAAATAATTACAGAAAAGAGAGAAATATTAAATGAAATTGAGGATTTCTATAGAAACTTATATACAACACAATTACCACCTAATCGAGAAAAGAACAGAAATCAAAGAAGAATTTTATATGCAGGCTCTGAAGAAGTCCCAGACATAACTATACAAGAAATAAAGAAAGCGTTGAGTCAAATGAAAAATCGAAAAGCTCCTGGCGAAGACAAGATAATGACAGAATACATCAAAAATGGAGGAGAACAACTAATGTGCAAGATACAACAATTATTTAATGAGTGCTTAACAACTAGTAATATACCAAAGGAGTGGGCTAATGCAGAAGTAATATTACTATACAAAAAAGGAAATAAGGAAGAACTGAAGAATTACAGACCGATTAGCCTCCTGTCGCATATGTATAAATTACTTATCAGAATAATCGCAAACAGACTCACCCGTAAACTGGATAATTACCAACCTATGGAACAAGCTGGATTTCGGAAGGGATACGGCACCAACGAGCATTTGCAGAGTATCAAGCTGTTAATTGAAAAATGCACTGAGTATAATATCCCACTAGTAGTAGCCTTTGTGGACTATGAAAAGGCTTTTGATACTATCGAACTAAAATTTATCTTTGAAGCTTTAGACGACAGTCGCGTAGATTCCCGCTATTCGCAATTAATCAAAAATATTTATGAAAAGGCCACCTTGCACATTAAAATGGATGGCGTAACAAATAAAATTAAACTAGAAAGAGGAGTACGGCAAGGGGATACCCTTTCCCCGAAGCTGTTTACTTTAGCACTGGAAAACGTGTTTAAGAAAATAAGTTGGACTGATGAAGGAATCAATGTGGACGGAGAAAATATAACAAATTTAAGATATGCGGACGACATAGTATTAATAGCCAAAAACATGGAAGAACTAGAAAAGACCATAAAGATGCTCAATAATGAATCAAAAAAGGTAGGCTTAAAAATGAATAGACAAAAAACTGAGATCATGTCTAACATTCCTAGTGATATAGAAATTGAATTAGATGGAGAAAAGTTGGAGAATGTAGAATCGTACATATATCTCGGGCGTACGTTAAAAATGGGAAAAGAAAACCGAGAGATTGAGATTAAAAGACGTATTAAATTAGCATGGTCAGCGTTTGGAAAACTTTCTTCTATACTTAAAT
>JABXWE010034588.1:0-11897 GCA_014611495.1 Limonius californicus
CACGCGTAATAACAATGATTTCAATTATGAACAATTATTTATTTTTTCCACTTATTATTCACACAGTCAACTAAAACTACACTGAATTAAAGAATAAACTTACTACCAACAAAATGAATTGAGATGTCTCCACTTATGCGTAGTTACAAGAAATTATAAGAAATGCGAAATCGGACTAGTATTTGAACAAACTCTGCGCTAAACTAATGAGATTTCTTAACTTATGCGTAAATATAAGAAATGCTAAATCGTAATATTATTTGAACAAACTTCCGTATTGAATAGCCCTTCAAACTTTAGTGGGGCTGTTCTGTGATCTTACCGGGAGTCTATTTTGAAACTTGACCTCGGCCTATGAACATGTGGGGTGCCGTTAACACTGGCCCTATGCCTTCAAATTTTCGTTCGTCAGGCGTCTGCTATTAAGTATGAAATGAAATCAAAGCCGTAATTTTGCCAATTCCGTTGGCACACCGCAATTTTGTTTTTTTTTTTGTTTTAATTGTTTAAACTCCCCTCCGCGCGGTTAGATGCTCGCGTTTCCCGAATTTATTATTTCCCTAAGTAATTACTCACGAACCAAATTGTACTAGTTTTGCACTGTTCACTTTGTTTTTACGATCTACTCTGATCTGGTCTACGTAATTAATTAACTACTTTGTTGTAGATCGTTTTGGATCGCGTATCGAGCGTTCTAGAGTATACCATCTTGGCCGAGCCGGAAAAACACGTCCTGCTCGCAGGAGATCCCACAAGCAAGTCTGTGAACGTGAGTTGCGGAATAGGTAAAATATTATCTTATTTCAATTGCAAGTAGTGTGGCATTTTCAATCCAGTGTTAATATATGCGAGTGCTTTTTTTTTTAACGTATTCATAGTCAGATCAGCGTAGAAAACGCTATACATGACTGATTGCATATAGTTAGATTTTTTCACTTCTGTTATTGACAAAGAGCCATCGGCTTCACTAACACTTAAATTAAGAACACTTTATTGCTGTTTATGATTAACACTAATCATTGTCTTCTGAGGACGAGGTTATGCAAATGTCTTGTGGGAGTTTTCGTTTAAGTCTTCTATGAATTTGTGTCTAACGCCTGTTCCGTAGCGTACAGCACTAGAGCATTGGTATAAATTTTTGAAGTATTTTTTCGTGGTGTTTTTGATGAAATCTTCGATTGTTGGAATTCCAGCTTCGTGAAGAATTTGTGCGTTTCGTATGTACCATGGTGCGTTGAAGACTATACGTAACACCTTGTTTTGGAAAGTGTGCAGTTTCTTTAAATGCGTTTTGGAAGTTGCTCCCCAAACAGGGCAGGCATATGTTAATATGGGTCGCAGTATCGACGAGTATATTAGAGTTCCACATTCATATCTAAGAGGTGATTTTATGTTCAATATTGGGTACAATAAGGAAAGTCTTACGTGACATTCGCTCAGCTTTTTGTTTACATGAAAGCCCCAGGTTAATCGTTTATCCAAATATACACCTAGATATTTTATTCCACTATCAACTGGGTTCCAAGGGATTGGCTCGTTGTTAATTATAATATTTGCTGGTATTTGTGGGCGTCGTAAGGTAAATAATTTACATTCGCATTTGCTTGCATTGATATGCACCACTTGTTGAACCACGAGGCGCACTGGTTAATACTTTCTTGTAGTTGTTGTGCTGCAATATTGATATCTTGATTTTGGGTGATAAGGGCGGTATCGTCGGCGTACATTACAATTGTAGAGTTCATCAGTTCTGGAACATCATAGACAAATATATTGAATAGTACAGGGCCCAATATTGAACCTTGTGGGACCCCGGATATGTGAGTGTGTCACAGTGGGAATTAATTTTTACAATCAAAACTTTTCTGAATCATCAAATAAAAGCCCATTTCTTCATTATAACCTCAAAAGACTAGCATCTGAAACTTTCCAAGGTGGCACTAGGGTGGTCTATCTAACCCGTATATTTGGGTTAGATGGTCCAACAATGCTCTGTGTATATGGAGCAGTGAACTATTGAGAATTAATGTTGTTCTTTTCTGTGATTGTGTAGGATTAACATGCCAACTATGTACAACAGCAACGTCTATGATGATGATGAAAGTGGGCTTCAGTTAAATAATAAGCCAGGACAAGTTTTTGCAGTCAAAGGTTCCAACAGTGTACCAACAATAACTTCAGGTAAAAAGGGAGAGACTATTTCAGTTGTGCTGCGATGCCGAAGGTTCATTCTTACCTCCGTATTACATTATGAAAGGAAAATGTTGCATAGAAGAATGGAAAGATGGGATGCCACCAGGATTCCTTATAAAAAAGTCGCAGAAATTTTTATTGACTGGTTGAAGACTCATTTTGTGCCGCGCAAACCAAAACATCAGATAAATTTATTAATTTTAGTTGGCCATACCTCACACAGCAACTCAGTTGAAATGTTGAAGTACGCAGAAGAGCAGAAGATAGTTCTTCTATATCTTCCAAGTCATACGACACACTATTTGCAGCCTTTGGGTAGTTCGTTTTTCAAATCACTTAAGAGCTATTAATACACGGCTTGTAAGAATTTCATAACGAATAATCCTACAAACAGAATAAACCGACTTCAGTTTGGAAAGTTACTAGGAGAAGCATGGAGTTGCGCTGCAAAATACAAAAACGCAGTATCAGGTTTCAGTGCTACTGGGATTCGGCCTTTTAATCTATAAGCTGTACCCGACTATGCATTTTTATCCGAAGAATCCTCGAATCCAGTGCCTACAAATACGGCTACAACTGCAGATCCTCAACAAACTCCTCCACATAGATCTCAATCACCTCAAACATGCTCTTCAACCACCTCAACGAAAAAAAAAAACGAGAACCTTCAGCAGACTCCTCCGCATACACCTAAATCACCTCAACCATGCTCTTCTACGATGACAAAACCACCCTCAACGAAAAAAAAAACGAGAACCTTCAGCAGACTCCTCCACATACACCTCAATCACCTCAACCATGCTGTTCTACGAAGACAGAACTACCCTCAACGGAAAAGAACGATGAAAAAACTCCAGCAAAACTTCTGAACGAAATTTCTTCAATACCGTCTATGGCAGCTGTGACTATCTTAAAGAAGAGATCTCATAATGTCGCGAAAATTCTCAATGAAACAATTAACATTGCACAACCTAAAAATAAGAAGTTGGTTAAAGAACATAAAACACAAAAAATCAATTTGGCGAAATCTAAAAAAACAGTAGTGAGGGTAATAGAATCGTCATCAGAGTCAGATGATTAAATGTCACTTTACGATGACAGTGATGACTGATAAATTTGATGCTAACATCTGCCTTGGCTGCGGCGGGGATTACAGTCAGACTACTAAATCTAATGACTGGATTCAGTGCGTTAGATGCAAGAGGTGGCTACACGAAACATGCAGCAAATATGTTAATTATTGTGAATTGTGTGAAAAATTAGCACGCAAAGTACGAGTTTAGTGTGCAGTATTGCTATTTTGTACCAAATAATTTGTTTATATTAAAATATACGGTTTACTTTCTTCTAAATATAATGGTCCATATATCCCCTAATAGGTGGTCTACATATCCCGGATACCTCGGGATAGATGGACCAGTTTGATTTTTTATTAAATTGTTATAATAAAATAAGTAATAAACTTTTCTAGATTTCTCAATGACCTGGTGCTCAATAAGGTTTAGTCGATCCATTTACGCAATTGTTGATTTCGTTTAACCAAGTACATAGAAATTACGAATTTTATTCGAATTATGGTTCATCTATACCGGAATTACCGTATATTGACGGTTTAGAAGGACTTCTGGTTCAGCTGAAAGTTATATCAACTTTATTATTTAACTAGTATAGCCTGTATATTTTTTGATATACGTAAAGAATTTTATTTGCGGGTTCAGTGATATAAGGCGTGATGCCTATTATTTCAATAATTATAGAGATATTCAACCTAACACTCAACAACAGTGCTTCGTAGTTCGTAGTATAATAAAAGCAGCCCAAGAAGTACTGGGGGAAAGAAGAACTAAAACAAACAGTCAAGACTCACATAATAAGAAACCATGATTCTGCAAAGAGGCGAAAGAACAAACCAAACAAAAACAAAGAGCCTATCTGAGATATAAATCGCAACCAACACCAGAAAGCACTTGCATCTTGCACTGTGTTGATGTTTGATAGGTTGGGTAGTGTGATTACAGTAATCAATTAATTAACCAAAATAATTAACAAAATTATTGAATTTAACATCAGAAATGATTCAGTTAACAGGAAGAGAATGAATTCAAATTTTAATGATGGTTGATTTTGGTGAGCGTTGTAAAACTCAGCAAGAAGGTTGTCCTTTATTTAACAATCTGCATAAAGATCGACATTCAATAACTTGTATAGTGGTTAGTGAAACCTTGAGAAGGTACGATTTGAATGGAAATGTTTGAAATTTACCTAAAACTGGACAACCAAGGACTGCAACTGTAAATATAGTCCAAGATATTGCAATTACGTAGGAAGAAACACCACAAACTTCCATTACAGCATTTACGTTTATAAATGGTGTAAGTTGTCGAACGGTAGTACTGAGGCAAAAAAATGTTATCCCTACAAATTTCACTTAGTACGAGAGCTGTCAGACGATGATTATGATCGTAGAATATATTTTTGCGAAGCACGCATAGATATCTGTAATGATGATCACAAAATTTCACAGAGCATGGAGTTCTTAGATGAAGCAACCTTTTGTTTAAACATTACGGTCAATCGACATAACAGTCGATGTTGGTCGCGGGCGCACCCATTAAATTAAATGTTTGGACCGGTATTTTGGGAACAGCACTATTGGTCCGTTTTCATTGACGGTACATTAGCAGTTCAAAAGTATTTCGAACTGTTGTTTCTGGTCTTGAAGAACAAGGGGGATTACCTAATAATATTTAGTTTCGCCAGGATGGAGAACCTCCTCATTACCGTAGGTGGATAGAGCGTGCAAGCGTTTTATTGAATGGCCCGCTCGTTCTCCAGAACTCAATCCATTGATATTCGTTCTTTGGTGACATTTAAAATGTATTATTTATACCGAACGACGAAATAATTGTGAACAATTGAGAGGCAGAATTGTTGGTAAAATATGAAAAATTCCTGCAGAGGATCTTGTTAATGTAATTGAAGCATTTGTACATAGACTTTATCATTGACAAGAGGTAAAGAGTGGCCATGTTGAGCATCTCCTCAAGCGTTCTTTTATTTGTTGATTTCTAATTGTTTTGTTGTCATGTGTTTCTAGGTAATAAACCAAATTAAGAAGCACTATTGTTGAGTTATTTGTTGAATACCTGTATAATTATTACAAATAAAGGCATCAAATTATGCAAGAATAATATATCAAAAAAATATACAAGGTTTTCTGTTTAAATTAAAAATGTGATATCATATCTGACTAAACCGGAAATACTTTTATACCGCCAATCAACCATCATTGTTTCCGCCAGATATGGAAACCTTTATGTAAACATGTTTGTCCTAATCGCGTTTATCGTATGAGAATTGTTTGCATTGTTCCGTACTTTTGTCCAACCCTGTATATGTGTGTAGTAAATTAGTAACCACAGAACAAACTTGACTGACTCGCCAAGTCTACATTCAATTTAAATCTAGAGAAAGAATAAACTAACTGAACGCATACATAGAACAACGGATTAAACACAAATAATCTACAACAATCGTAACACCGTCTATAAATGATTTATAGGTGGAGGTTAATGAAGTTGTTATTAATGTACCTTTAGGGCCTAGTGGGATTTATGTACAAGCAATGAACAATGTAGTAACCATTTCAATAATCATAGCACCATATAACATAATAGAAGAGAGATGTCAGCTTTATGTAACGTTAGTATTATTCAGTTTATTCAGACTTAATTAAACAACTATTTAATTAATTAAGTGGGTAAATATTAGAAAATTGTTAATTTTTAATATTTTGACATATTTTGATATGTTAAAATGTAGTTCTAAATCTACTTGTAAAAATAGATACATTAAAAAAGTATATACATATGGCGTTTAAGATACCACTGCAAAATATTTTTTAACAAAATATAACGTTGTTCGTCTTTTTCCAACAAATAGGTTAAAAACTAATTTCGTAATTTTCAATTACTAAAATAATGTGCATAACATATTTACGGATATCTACAACATTGCTTGTAATGAGAAAGAAGGAAAAGGAATGTGATAAGCACAATTAGAATCAGAAGGCGAGTAAGGCATGTAAGAACAACACATAATACGCAGGATATAGCAACTGTGGGCCACAATAAGTAAACTTGGCAGAATGATAAATAGAATCACAATTCAAGTACTACAATGATAATAAAGTAAGAAGGTAGAACAAATAGCAGGCAAAAAATCAACAAAAACTGTAAAAACAATTAGAATAACAACAAAAACAATAATAATGAAATGTAAAGAAAAACTACGAGTAAGATCTAATAATTTTAAAATTGATAATTCAAAACTTGAAATAGAAATGACTTCGAAAAAGACCACAAACGATAACGAGAAATATAAATCTTATTATTGTTTAAACAACTTGAAATAGTACGCTTGTTTGTAGTAATTTGTCTTCTTAAGTTATATCAAAGACAATTATTATTAGATAAATTATATGGTTTATTTGAGTACCAATCTATTGTTATACGGGAGGAGTATTTTATGTCATCTACCTAAGTATGAAGGAAACTTAGAGAACAAACACAATTTTATTTTTCAACATAAGAACCATTAACGCTTAGACACTTATTCCAACCTTTTTCTAATAACGCGAGGCATACGAAAAGAAATTCTTTTGATAACTCTGCAAAATACGACTACACAGCGTTTTTCTAGTCCTCAATTGACAAAAAGCGACGCCCTTTCAAGTGTTTTTTGAGTTTTGGAAAGAGATTACAGCCACAGGAGGCGAAGTCGGGACTGTACGGTGGATGTAATTCCTCAAAGCCGAATTCATCAATTGCTTCTTTAACGATTCGTGCTTTATGCATCTTGCAGTTGTCGTGCAGAAGCACAGTTACCTGGGCAAAATTGTGAGGTCTTTTCTCGCATATAGTCGCTTTACAATTGATTATTGTTTCTTTGTAGACATTCCCTGTTATTGTAGATCCTCTTGGCATATACTCAACCCAAAAAAATCCTTCGGCATCTCAGAAAACTGTAGCCATCACTTTTCCCGCTGAGAATTGCGTCTTCGTCTTCTTGGATGGTGGAAAGCCCTGATGAAGCCATTGCATGGACTTTTGTTTATTCGGTGGGTCCCAGTGGTATACCCAGGTCTCAACCCCAGTCGTCGTCATCGACAATTTGTCGCCTACACAATTTTTGTTCAGGAGTGAATAGCCTAGGAATCTATCGTGCTGACAACTTGCTCATTTCCAAATCTTCATGAAGGATTTTAAAAACAGATGTTTCTGATGTACCTTCTCTGGCAATAACTGAAACTGTCACTCGGGGATCAGTCAACACCAAATCTTCAACTTTCTTTAAGGCCTCCTGTGTTCGTGCTTCAAGAGGTCTTCTGCACTTTGGATCATCCTGAATGGACTCCCTGCCCCATTTGAATTGCTTACACCAAAATTTAACTTGAAAATAGGGCGGGCTATTTTCGCCATACCCAACCTCGTTTCTCTCATGAATATTCTTTGGATTATTGCCTTCTTTCGATGGAAATTTTATCACATTTCTGTGTTCAAGTTTTAAATCACTCATTTTTGCACCTCTATATAGGGTTGGAACTTCCCCCAGATAGACAAAATTGATGGTTAGTGTGCAATACGCCAAGAGCTTCAGTGCATAGAGATGCTTGAAAATCGGCGTCCAAGATCTCACCCAATCAAAACAAACAAACTACATCGTCTATCAAAAAAGTTTATGTTTGAATTAAAACTATTATAGGGTCTATCATGTGAAATTCTCGGTGTAGCGTAGTAAATCAATATTATAATACGATTGTTCTGTATCTTCTACATGCTGACTACAAGCAATGAATTATTTTGCCTTCAGCAGGAATAGAAAACTTCTTTTGCGGTATAAAATAATTTAAGACTTCCTTTTCCTTGCGGGTACCATCTCCTTATTGCCTGATAGATTATGCAAAGGTGTTTGATAGAGTTCGACATGTCCAACCTATGCAAATTTTGAAAGAGAAACAAATAGATACTCGAGACATTACAATTATTAAAAACTTGTATTACAACCAAACAGCAAACATTAAAATAGACAACAGGCACTCAGAAAACATCAAAATTAAACGTGGAGTAATGCAGGGATGCATCCTCTCTCCTTTACTATTCAAATTATATTGAGAGACCATCATGAGAAAGGCATGGAATAACAAAACAGCTGGAGTGACAGTTAATGGAATACCTATTACCAACATACGGTATGCAAACGATACCGTGCTGCCAACGGAAAACATTAACGACTTGCAAACGATGCTACAAAAAGTTTAGGACGTTAGTAAGAAATATGGCCTAAATATGAACCTAAGTAAAACAAAATCTCTGATATTTACTACAGTACCAAATCGTGGTATCCACCTAAAAATGAATTACCAGATCATAGAACGAGTATACAAATACTTGGGAACGATAATTAACAGAGACGATTATTTTATGGAATTAAGAGCCAGAATCGAAAATGCACGCAGCGCCTTTATGAAAATGAGACAATTTTTTGTAATAAAACAGTAGACAACAAACTTAAAATTCGCATGTTAAGATGTTATATATTTAGAATTCTTCTTTACAGTATAGACGCTGCCACCCTGACAAATGCCACGATGAAAAAGATAGAAGCTTTCGAGATGTGGTTATTTAAGCGAATGCTTTAAATATCGTATGTAGATAATATCCAACAAAGAAGTTATGCAAAGATTTTCAAAAGAAGCAGATCTAAGCATAGAGATAAAAATGCGGAAGCTACAACCCTGGCACATATTATAAAAGGAACGAGCTACCACTATCACAAGTAACTGTAAAAGGAAAAATAAATGGGAAAACGCGCCGTAGGACGGATGTCCTGGTTCCGTAACCTGAAGTATCACCACAGCTTTTCACACTTCATTTACGGTTGCTCTAAATATTTCGATCGTGCTACAGTTGTACCACTCTGAGGTTGCGGAGCCACGAGGTTCTTCGTTGTCCGATGCTTGTTTTCCCTTATATTTTTCTTAAACTATGAGTTGCAGCACATTGTATTTTGTATGCAGGGCCTGAAAACGGTAGTTTTCTTCTTTTTATGGGTTTTACCACTTCCAATTCCCTTTTCGTTTGTCTGAACACCTCCATGTTGGTCCCTTTTTCTGTCCATGATATTCTTAGCATTTTTCGGTAAATCCACAACTCTGCTGCGTCTAACCTTTTGATGTCTTATTTCTTCAATACTCACGCTTCCATCCTATACTTTAATATCGATAAAATGTTTATCAAACCATTCTCATTTTCAAGTCCAAATAGAGGTTTCTGTTACTTAAACAATTTTCATTTTTAGAAGAGCACTTCTGGCGATCTTGGTTCTTGTTCATAAATCCTTTTTCTGCTATCCAATGAAGTCAAGCCAAGTTCCCGAATACTTCGAATATGTCTTGTCTATTATTTTATTGTTTACTATTGGGTTAGCTTGTAACTTATAGTTTTTAGTAAGAATCATAAACCTCGTTTTCTATAGATTCATATTTAGGTCGTAATGGCTGCTCCTACTATTTAATCGTTCTGTTTTTTCCTTGTAGATTTTTATGTTTTGGGCTAGTAATAGGGTATTGCCAACGTATCATATGTTGTTTGGTGTCTTTCTTTTGATAAAGTATTTCATTAAATATATTCTCGGAGTATACATAAATGATAAATTGCACCTTACTGTGATCCCATGTTTGATCATTATTTCGTCAATAGTTTCTCCATGAATGCCAATACACATTGGTTATTATATGAATATCGTACATGTCAGCCTTTTTTTCCTTGAGTATGTTTAGAAGCTTACCATGTCAGAAGAACTCGGCCGAAGCCCTTTTGCAAGTCTACGAACCGTACATATAGATATTCATTCATATGGAGGCATCTTTGTATAAGGACGTTAATACGAAAGAGAGATTCCCTCGTACCAAAATCGTTTCTAAAACTAAACTGTGTATCGGCTACATATTCTTCAAGCTTTTGATATATTTTGTTTCGTATGATTTTTGTATATCTATTTATACACACCGGCAAACTTAAAGGAACGTATAGAAAATATAATTTTTTCTGTTTATATTCTTCTGTTACTGGCTACTATCGAATTGCCCACTACAAATTGTCGTTTATTGACCCATTTGTCAAAACTTGCAACTTGAAATTACATGTTCATATCTCTTTAAGTTGTATTGTGTTGTGTTAAGTTGTCTTGCCTTACATTTGAGACGCGTATTTTCTCTAGATTAACATTCGTGGTTTTTCAGAAGTAATCCTTCAAATTTGCTCTTTTTGCTATCGTCAATTTGATTGTAAACTAGTTTATAATGGGTAGTTCAGCACCGATTGATCCCGGAAAGGCTGTAGCAATGATTGAAAATGATCGAACTTACAATGAGCTTGCCCAAATGTTTGGTAACTCAAAATCAAGTCAAGTGTTAGACGTTCGAGGCAGACTGGAGTATATGTGAGAAGACGAGGTCAAGGTAGAAAACGTAGAACCACAGTTGTAGATGACCGATTTATTACAAACACTCCTAAACGGGCGTCAAATGGCAATTCGAACATGAAACGTACTGGAAGAAATTCGTGGAATCAGCATAAGTGAGCGTACGGTCAGAAGTTCGTTTGAAGTTGTATGTACCAATAAAAGCCCCAGACGACATCGAATAGTGCGACTACATTTTGCCGGAGAACACCGGAATTGGAATAATGATCGACGGGGTCAAGCTTTGTTCGGATGTGAACTGTTTCTGCGTAAATTCGATTGGTAAGAAAGTATTGTATCGACGTCAAGGAGAACAAAGTGCACAATTTAATTTTACTCCTATTGTCTCTTTTGGTGGAGGCTCAGTGATGGTGTGGGGCGGCATATGTTTAGGGGCACACACTGAATTGGTGGTGATCGATGCCGACGCTTTAACGGCAAACGGTTACATTAAGGATATTCTGCAAGAGCATGTAACACCTATCGCCCCACACATCGGGGAACGTTTCGATTTACTACAAAGATTATGCTCGCCAGCACGTCGCTTGCTGTATAATTGACTTTTTAAACCAAGTGGGTGTAACTAAAATAAATTTCCCAGCATGTTCTCCGGGCCTTAATGGGATTGAACACATTTGGAACATGCTAGGCAGACGACTTAGGTCGACAATTCCTGCTGTCTAAAACACAGAAGCAGTGAGAGCTGCTTTAATTGAAGAATGGAAGAAATGATCAATCGCGTCACCAGAAGTAAGAAAAGACGGATAACTAAATCAATAAGAGCTCGTTGGGGAAACAAGTTATTGTAATAAAAATTTAGTGCAAGTTCTTTTATATATTAAATGTTGCAAAAACGTTAGTTTTTATTTTAATTTTTTAACAGGCGCCAATAGCACAAAACTTTGCAAAGAAACTGCAATTAGTTAGCTTAATTCAGTTTCAAGAGATCCTGTTGAAATTGTTAAAAAAGAAATTTTATTTAACAATAAATCTTAGAATTTATTATCTCTGTTCCTCTAAATTTGCCGATGTGTTTATATATATATATATATATATATATATATATAGCGCTTTAGTACCATCTTGAACCAAATGTATGTTTCCGAGCAATCCATCCTGAACCAGCCAGACAAACCTGAGCCATATATATGGTTCAGGATTGCAAACTCTTATAAATCGAT
>JABXWE010034589.1:0-21888 GCA_014611495.1 Limonius californicus
AATTTATCTCCCAGAATCTCCCCCCCCCCCCATTCTCCCATCAGATATTTCAGCCACCATCGACGAACAAATTTCAGAATTCACCGCCCTTATAATTCAAGACAGAACCCTCCATGTTCCGACCAAACGCAGCGCCAAACATAGAACTCCTTTTCCCCATTATATTCTAGACCTTATCCGTCAAAAATGGCGAGCCTATTACGATTGTTCCAGAACTCGGGAAGCCAATCACCACTTCAAGTCCAATAACATCATTTTAAAAAACTCCTAGGATAAAACAAACTGTTTCGCCTTCTCCCCCCCCAAATTATTTGGTTTCCGACCGCACTGATTCACCACAAACCGCATCTTAGAATTTCACACCGACTCGACCAAAATGTCAACCTGAATCGGTGCACTTTCGCCGTCTGTCTAGACATAGAGCGTGCATTCGACAAGGTTTGGTACGACTGTCTTATCCACAAACTTATCGCCCTAAATCTCAATCTCGCTTTCATCAAGCTAGTGGATTCATTTTTCAACAACCGCTCCTGCATAGTAAAAGTCCAAAATTCATTTACTTTCCTTGTTCTCCTCTACTCTGGCGTCGCTCAAGGAGCGGTTCTGTCCCCCCTTCTCTAAATCATTTACTCTCACGACTGTCCAGTCTCAGATCCAGCCAGAGCCAAAACCAAGTTGTTCGCCGGCGATACTGCCATCTGGTGCTCCCAACGTACTTCTGAATTAGCCTCCCGAGAAATCAAGCAGCCCTCTATAGAATCCACATTTGGACCTACAAGTGGCTGATAAAACTCAATGCCGATAAATTCAATTCTATTCTTCTTAGGCACCCCAACATTTCCAAAAAACCAGGATTCGGCCCCCATTTCACCAATCTTTGAATTAATAACCAGCCAAACCTTGCAATCACATTTTCTCACACCTGATTTCGATTACCAGACCTCTTGGAAACCCTCATGAAGGTTCGCAACCGTTCCAACTTGCTCTGTCGTATTCAAGGACGCTTTCAAGGTTGCAATTCTCGCACCCTCCACCATACTTACAACACCTTTATCCGCCTCATAATCGAATACCGTGCCCCCATCTACGCCTCAAATCCGTCAATGAATACGACAGATTTTCCGTTGAATTTTCAAGTTAGACTTCCGATATGCTAGCATACTAATTCACGAATACCCAGGCATCACCAAGCATCACCCGCACCCTCAATGGCAATAACCCCATAGTCCAAGCAACCCTCCGATTTTCTCCCAGACGCTGCAAGCGAATCCCCAGAAAACCCCGCAGGAAACTGAAGCACACCCTCACAGCCCTCTTATTAAGTCTATATCCAGATTTCCCAGACGACCTCCTCGACCTTGTTGAAAACACCCCCCTCAAAATGCGATGAGCATTGTTAATACTCACAGCTAATACTCCACCACCTTTCATTAATTTACAGATACCATCTCAACGCAAAATCCAAAGAAGCAAGATCCCAATCACATGGCCAGAGGCAGAAGCGAGAATCCACCAGAAGGAAGTAAGGAAGCCCAGGGTTGAAGAGGATAAAATCCTACAAAAGCCCACCCACACAGGATATAATTAATTATCATTATATAAATGAAATGTAGTAGGTATCTTAAGTTTTGTGAATAAACGTTTTTAATTCATGGATTATTCAGTTGCATTTTACATGTCATTAACAGTGGCAAAAAGCGATCCGTAAAGAAATCGTTCAAATTATCGGATGAAAGAGGAATTTAAATAATTTTTAATCATAAATAATTCGCTTCCAGTAGTATACTAGTTATGAAACTGCAGTGCAATGAATCCACAGTTATTAGAGTAATCAAAAAATACTGTAAAACGGAAAAGATTGAAGATAAATCCAGCAGGAGCCGTCTTAACAAAACATCAGTGAGAGACGACAGTATATTGCGGAGGACGACCCTGGCAGACAGAAGTCTTACTTTGCCAAATTTAACCAAAACATGGTCTGAAGCTACTGGTGTAAGTGTATGCACTTCTATTGTAAGACGAATACTTAGGAGTTGCAAAGCCCGGAAGAAACCCCTCATATCACAAAAACAAACGCTCAACCGCTTGAGATGGGCAAAGAAGCATCGCCATTGGGCCCCAGAACAATTGCAGAAGGTATTTTTTAGTGATGATTTTCCCTCTAACATTAACAATCATGTTGGAAACACATATGTTTTCCTGGAGAAGAATTTTCAAGACACCGTGTTCTGCCAACAATTAAACAGCCAATCTCTGTCAGGATATAGGGTTGCATGTCTGCTGAAGGTATTGGTAGACTGCATGTTGTATCTGGCATGATGAATGCAACCAAATACATTGATGTCCTATGGGAGAAGATGATGGCTAGTGGAAAAGAGTTATTTCCTGACAAAACCTTTAACTTTCAAGATGAGAATGCTTCTTACCACAGAGCAAAGGCTGTTGAATCTTGCAAGTCTACCAATAAAGTTAAAAGAATAGACTGACCAGCACAATCCCCGGACCTAAATACTAAAGAAAACTTATGGCAGAGGATTTCCAACAGGATGTCGAGAAGAAAGCCCATAAAAGAGTGGAATTAATTGATGCCTGGTATCGCTGCATTACGAAGGAAGAATTACAGAAACTGGTGAATTCTATGCCAAAAAGTTTTGAATTAGTTATTAAAAACCAAGGATGGCCCATTAAGTACTAAAATAGTGTAACATTAATAAGTGTGTATTGTAATAAACGTTTAGGTGTAGACAACATTGTTATATATAATGTACAATTTTTCCGTTGTAATAAATTTTACGTATAAATTGTTACCGTTTTTTTATGGATCAACATTTGGGCTATTATTATTACTAGTATTGTGTTTAAATACCTGTATTATATTTGTAATGATGTAATGAAAAATATTTGAATAAATGGGTTTAAACTGTAATTTATCTTATTTGTGCAACAGATGCAGAATTTTTTCACACCATTCTAGAAGACACCAGCTAATAAATTTATGTGAACATACATCATGAAATTGTAGTGGCATGAAGTAAGAATATTTCTGGACATAAATCGTTGAATTAAAAAAATATGGTTTTTAAATAAAGTAGAAATAAGCCAATTCGTTTAGAGAATCTCAGTATGATAAAAGTTAATATAGGAAAACTTTGGATAGAACTGAATTTCCAGATAATAAATAGATGACTTCCTAAACTAGTTTAGTGAAACTAACCATTGGTGTTTACAAGTACACAGAACATCCAATCAAGATATAAATGCACGGTTAACAAAGCTTTAGCAGTTGTGTAATTAGCAAATTTTAAATTATCCAGTAAAGAGGGCATTGTATTAGTAAACACTTAAAAATATTTACCATAAAGGAGTGGTAAGCATTATATAGACGTGAAAAAGAAGAGCACTACTCACTGTTTCCGAAGGATGAAAAATAAAAGACTAAGAATCATTTTGGAACCAGGAGATCGAAAACAGAATTATATTAGATTATTTTGTGCGGTGTTCCGCTGAGTATTACGTGTCAGCCACTTCGGATACACCCCAGTATATGTACTCGCTGGATCTATGGGCTACGCATTACAATCTGTTCAGTAATTTTTGTTTCATAAAATATTAATTAGTATTATATTAATTCATTAAAAACGTTGACATCTTTATCTTGCACGTTCTCAGCTATGTTATTAAGATAGTGTATAATTCTAGAACGACTTAGTAACTAACCGTTCATTATTGTTGCAAATATTACAACCTGGTGGTCATCGATGTCATTGCGAACGGTATTACTAAAGTTTAATAATTTTAACCATCAAGTTATTTCCGTAGCTGTCATCCTTTTATTGATACATAAGATGTGTCATTATGAAGTTGTGAAAGTATTTTTAAAATTTACCAATCCTATTATGCGTATCTTATTATGTACATGCTATTTTTTTAGGAACTAACTCTGATTCTAGTTATGATGGGGTCGTTCAGCGGATACTGCTTAGGCAATGAAGGTGACTGAGAGTGCATTCCAATAATACAATTACACAATGTACATCTAATTTTCTTATTAGTATCATGAACTCTACTGTTTCGGTATTTTGAAATACATATGATTGTATTCGACTATTACTAGCTGAACCACTGGGATACTCTTTACGGTTTGTTTCGTAATTCTATAAAAAACAAAACCTAAGCTGAGTGAGTATATTAGATATGTTTCTAATAATAGAATACATAGGGATCGTGGTGGTCTAGTGCGAGAACGCATTGGCCACTCGAGGTCACAGTAAATGCAGTCGCTCCGTTGGGGCGATCGAATCCCGACTGGGGCGACCACATTTTGCTTAGTTAAGTTTAGGGTGCATGTTGCATGAATGTTTAGTATGTAAGGGACGCCCGCACTCCCCTGAAGTAATGCGAAAGCGGTTCCGGGGGGGGGGGACGGTAGTATGAATGAGTGAGAAAAAAAATAATAGAATACATTGCCGTTTAGATAAATCGGCTTTGTTTTGTAGTACAACACCTTGTGTATTCTTTTCTTGCATCCGCGTTTCACGTTCTGTGTAACGACCAAATTGAAATGCCCATAAGGCATCATATATCCAGGCTGCAAAGGATAACAATTGTACAAACTTTGTTTTCAAGCTGTGACTGCATTTTCATACACATACTAATCCGCATGGTTTTAACGCAACTTTGCTAAATACGAGTGTAAAATTTTAATTTTTAAAATTTTTATTTTACAATGGATGATGGTGATTTTAAAATAATTTTTCTAAATAGTGTGCTAAAAAATCACAATTATTCGAATTTTTGCTTATTGATTTTCTTAGATCACAGGATGTTAGAAATTACGCTTAAAATAGCAACAGCTTTATAAAATTGACTTTCATTAATTCTAATAGTCTTCAATATTTGCTAATATTTGGTATGTTCCTAGGCCGTGTTCGCCGAATTAGATGATGTCACCCAGCTGTCTAACTAAACAAATCGTCAGTCGATAGTTACCATGATTCACATTATTAATATATAGATCATATGGATACAAAAAATAGGATGGCAACTGTAAGTTATTTTGCATTTGTATATCATGTTCAATACGGAACCAACAGAAATGTTTATACACCTATTAAACTGATATTTTATGATAAAAAAGATATTACTTAATATTACTGCAGAAATGTGAGCATTTAATGAATTATATATTAATAATAGTTCGTCCGCAAAATATCCGATTTGAACGCTTATAATCGCGCGCTTTGCTTTGACGTCAACCCGTGCGACGCTTTAAAAAAGAAACAGCCTGCTTTTTAATTGTGTGTTACTTTATTCAAGTTTACGCACTGGGTAAGAAGCAATGTAATGACCATTTATTACAAATACTGTATCGTGCCTATATGCCGAAACGTGACTATTATCTGTAAGAAAGTGTTTATAACAATGGCAGAAGATCTTAGTAATAGAGCAAAGTTGCTAAAACGCAGTAGAAAAAATGTAAACGAATTATCTGCAAATAATAATGCTATGTAGATCCATATTGTGGGTATTTAAATGTAATTTACTTATTGTTGTTATTAGAAAAATACAAATAAATGAATAATGCAGTAACTAAAAAATATGTAAAACAATATAACTTTCTTCCGAATTGGTCATCAAATAATTTAGTAATTATATTATATTCCGCAAACAAATTTAAATAAGTTTTAACGAAAAAGAAGGTTCTCTTCCGGGGATACTGACTGGTACAACTTACACGAATTTTAATATAATTTAGACATATTGACACACTTTTGTGTTCTTCTATAAAATTTATTTTAAAGAGCTGTTGTCCAAATTTCATTATTTGATAAAATATCAGACTGTTCTAACTCTATTTTCAGTTCGCAAACACTTAAATCATTGTTATGTGTTTCTTTAGTAAACGTCTGTTTTCATTATACTCCAAAATAAATTTAAATTTGAATTTTATCACGTGAAAAACTTGCCTACTTTAGCTACATCGTTAATTATTTTATCACTTTATTCACTCCTTTCTAACTGGATGTTTTATAGTTCTTTTCATCGAAAAATATTTTTCTTGTGGTTCCAACTAATACTGCTAAATAGTTTATTTGGTCGTGTTTTAATGTTATTGTCTGTTTCAAACTTCTTACTTTATCGGTGAACAGTAGCTTTGCTTTGTATAAAATATGAAATCTGGATGTATAACCGTACAATTATTAACAACAAAGCAACGAAGCCACACTAAAGAATTGATTATGTAGAGACAGTTTATGGCGTTTGTGCTTCATTGTCCTAAAGTGGTCATTTAGAAAGTGTGATTGGTATATTATCTCAACTTAATTACTACAACTTATTAGGTGTAGGGCATACGCTATTTTAAAGATATTTTGCCTTCTTTACTGTACAAAATCTTTACCAATATGACTAAAACTAACAATAACTTTAACTGTATGAAGAATCAAAAACGCAAAAATAAATTACAAACCTACCAGCTCAGCTGAAGTCACGAAACTTTCTTTCGGTACTGTGGTTGTAGGTAAAATGAAATGGTTAAACTCATAGGCTACTACTACTATTTCTCGGACTATGTTGATATTGCAAGTGCAGAGTTTAAGTTTAGAATGAGCTCCGTCCCCACTTAAGCCATCTTGCTAGTACGCAGTCCGCGGCCAGGTTTGGAGCTAGGTTGGTCAAGCTGTGACATAAAATAAGCCAACCCTATCAGCCCACTATATGACATCAGCCGATGAAAAGGCGTTCTTAGTTACATAATATATTTAAAATTTATAAACAATTTTAATAGCTAATAACCACTACTGAACTGTCTTTTGAACAATATTTTTAATCTATTCGTGAACTTGTATATAACAAGAAATTATGGTTAAGTTGGTTATTAGAGAATAAAGCAGATTAAACCTCAATAAACTTGAGTTACATATATCGTTTATTTTAATCTAATATTATCAAACTAATGTAAATAACATTAATTTTGATCAAGACAATAGGATTAATTTTGTTACAACGTAAAATTCGCTTTTGTTCGTACGCGCTCTTAGTGTTAATTTTAATTGAAAATGATTGCACTTACTAATTAATTTTGTGCTACACTAAAAACCCTCTGGTATTATCGAGTTAAATTTATTACTTTTAGGGTTATAAACGCCTCCGACAGACACGCGATAATTTGTAGTGAATAAGTTTCTAGAGTGTTATTAGTCAGGTTTATAAACGTGCTTCTGAAAGTAAGGCAAATGATTTTTAGAAATTGGAAAAGAATATTGTATTTAAAAATTAATTCATTTTACTTATATAAAAGTATTCGTTTAAATTACTACACAAATGATTATAGATGCTCCTATTTAATTTAGATAAATAGAATTTAAATACCGGGTGGGTCAACTAAGTTGCCCCCCCCCCCCCTAAAAGTGGTTGACCAACTCAACATACATATAGTTTGCCAACCTATCACTTTTACTTGAATTTAATGATATTGATCAGTGCTTCCTACTTATGACAATATTTAGTCGAGCTGTCAATTTATCAAATTGTAAGTGAGGTGTTTTCAAATATCGAGAAAACACTTGCTCAGTTTTGGCGTATGCCTCAGAGATGTGACTGGAATCCGCTATGTATATATCAGGCGCTATCCAATGATAAGACCACCGTCTGAAAAATATTTTGACGTTTTGAAACTTGTTCATTCCAAAAGAGGTAGACCCAGAATGATTGCGAACATGGAAAATGAACTAGCAGTGTTGAGACAGTGAATGAGAGTCCCCATGTAAGTTAAAGAGATTTGAGCACAAATATGGGTATCAATTTTTTTGTAGTTTTTATATTGTTTAGTGACGAGACAAAATTCTCAATCAATGGTGAAGTGAACAGGTACAACTCGTGTTATTCCGCTCAAGAGAATCAGCACATGAGGCGTGTTACCTATTTTCAAAGAGTCTTCTCTGTAAATGTCTCGCGTTGCACCGTGTTATTGAATCATACTTTTTCTATGGAAATTTAACTGGTCGTTACTTGGATTTCCTGCTAAACCTTTTATGCGAGTTGTTGGAACTTGTAGAATTTAATGTACTACAAGAACTTTGGTACCAAAATCATGACCCTGTTCACCAAGGTTGGATTGAACGATGTAGTTGGAGGAAGTTCGATTAGAAGAAAAGCTGTGCATCTATGGTTACCAAGAAGTTGCGATATCACACGACTAAACATTTTTATTTGGGGTACAATTTAAGAAATGGTATACTAAACTCTTGTAATATATGAGTATGATTTACGAAAATGGAACAATCGATTTCACTCGACGCCCTTGCTACAGTCCGAAGATCGTTTTTAAAACGAACTAGAAAACGTATGGAACTCGATGGTGACAGTTTTGAACATTTACTGAATTAAATAAAACTAATTTTTAGTTGTTTTCCACGTATATAGTTCTTAGTATAGTAGGGGTGCACGAATGGGTGCGTTTCTTGTTAAATACTAATATAATTAACATAAGTACCAGATCAGCATGGCAAAAAGAACCTCATACATATCTATAGGTACAGGGTTCGCCAGTGAAGCGGGAATTTTTAAAACTGCAGTATTTTAGGGAGTGTGAGGCCTCTTGTAGGGTTTGGCCGATCAAGTTCTTGTTTTGGTCCGCCAACCTCATCGGTGATCTGCCTCTTGGTAGACATCAGGCCAACTAGACTATTGAATTTTTTAAACAGGGTACACCAGTGAAATTTTTAAACTGCAGTATTTATATAAATTTTTGTCTTCAAATGAATATTTTTACAGTTTTCTGTTAAGTAAAACATGCTGTTTTATTTTTTAAAATAACGCTTGCTAAGTGGGCACTTGGCCTAAGTAACGGTTAATCAGTGCTTACAGGTCACTACGTATTGTAATGTTTAAGCATTACGTAAATGAGTCACTTACACTCTTATTGCGGGATCTTAACAGTAATAATCAAATTTGGGGAAGTAGAGTTAAAAACCCAGATGGTGCTAGGTAATATGAGATATTAAATACAAACGGCATAACAGTCTCCACACCAACTGAACTAAGCTATTTTCCAAATAGCAGACTAGAAGTCCGATATACATGACATAGATCTCCATAAAGGCATAGCTAAACCAATTTATTAAACAGTTACGCATGAATTCATCTTGGACCATGTCCCGGTGATGTTCATGTTCAATAACCACCTACAAATAATAAAAAAGCACCGAGGCGAACGAACGGAAATATGGACTGGGATTTGTTTCAAGAAATCATGCAACAAAAAATAAAATTTCCTTCAGTCCTCGCCACACAGGAAGACATCCATATAGTCTTGAATATCTTACAGCAGGCATTCAAAGATTCCGTAACATGAACTATAGCTATACAACAGCAAAATTGTAAATCAACAAATTTGACTCCATGCTATGAGGTCCAGAAATTAGTAAAGGTAAAACATCAAATTAGGCGGCAATGGCAGGTAACAAAGAACCTATAAACAAAAAACCACTTGAATTACTTAATACGACAAATAAATTATTAACTCGACCAGCATAAAATTAACTCCTATAAAAAGTACATACAAGACCTAGAACTCGGCGATTCCACAATGTGGAGAGCGTCTAAGGAAATAGTACGGCAACAACTACAATAGCAACAGTCAAGCATGAAAATGAAACGTACGCATCAGATGAAACCACCAAACTATTCGCTAACTATCGAGCCACAGTCTGCACAACATCAGATTA
Source organism: Limonius californicus (assembly GCA_014611495.1). NCBI lineage: Eukaryota > Metazoa > Arthropoda > Insecta > Coleoptera > Elateridae > Limonius > Limonius californicus. Next base: position 9,729 of record JABXWE010034589.1, read on the forward strand.
TCCCAAAGACGAACTCTACAAGGAAATAGAAGCAATATCAGCAAACGAATTTCCCGTAACTGCAGGAGAGATTTTACCGATATCAACAAAAGAATTTAAAACCATAATCACAATATTGCCAAACAGAAAAGCTGATTAAAAAAAAGTGATATGACTTAATTTCCAATCAACTACTGAAACAGTTACCAAGTAAGGCAATAGCATATTTAACAACAACACTGAACGCATGTTTACGAATAGGCTTCTTCCCAGAATCGTGAAAATACGCTCATATAATACTCTTCCCCAAGCCAGACAAAAAACCATCTGAAGTAAGCAGCTACAGACCTACAAACCTTCTTCCTACAATCTCGAAAGTGTTTGAGAGAGCAATATATAAAGAACTGTTGGACTTCATTGACGAAAACAAAACCATATCACGCTTTCAAAATGCTTCAAGAAAAGGTATTCCAGAATCCATAAATTTGCAGCGTATTACTAAATACACAGAGGAAGGTTAGGAGAAAAAAATATATGACAGTAGTCTTCGTTGACATAAAGCAAGTTTTCAATAAGATTTGTCCCAAAGGTTCAATATATAAGCTAGTTAAGATCAGAACTCCCGATTACTTATTGCATGTTATTAAGTCGTTCCTCTCAAACCGATGTTTCTTCATCTCAATTAACTATGTCCTTTTCGAAATAAAGCCGATACAGGCAGGAATACCACAGGGTTCTATTTTTGGATCTGTTCTATTTAACATCTACATGTACGACATCCCAGAAATTGAAGAATCAACCAAGGCGCTGTTCTCGGACATTACCATTATAGCAAGACAAGATAGGGATATGGAACGAGCAATAGTAATCTTGCAGACCAGTGCCAATACATTCTGTAACTGATTTTCTAAATGGAAATTGCAACTAAATGCAAAAAAATATTTACTCTTAGAAGAGTGAGAAATCCTCTTGAAATTATAAATACCAACCAACCAGTCCTACGGAACGCTGCTGACAGTACAATGAGATACCTTGGGATTTATCTTGATAAACAACTGACCTGGGATTACCACATTAACAAAAAAAAATCAACGAAGCCCAAGCTAAATTATCTGTACTGTATTCAATTTTGAACAGGAAGTCATTAAAACAGTTCAGTGCGATACACTAATATACTATAATAATTCAATACTTAAACCAACTCTCACCTACGGATGCAAGTGGAGTAACGTCCAGGATAACCACCTAAATAAACTTCAAATCTCCCAAAATATAGTTCCTAGCACAATACTCAACGCACCATGGTATATCCGAAATGAAAAAATACGTCGAGAAACAGGTATTATAACCTTGAACGAATGCATTTAAAAATACACAAAGAGATACTCCCTGGAACAAATTTTTAGTGATTATTAATGAACTGAGCCATGTATAGTACAACCTCGCTGAGCTGGCTTAATTTTAACTAACAAGAATACATTACGTAGTGTCAAATTTGTAAAACGAAAAAGTGTAGATTATAATAACTGTATTATCCTCATCAAAGTAATAATGAATGTACTGGACACTTCATTGTTCTATCAGATGAGGATAGGCAGATAAGACATGATATGCTTATGACGCCAATATTTAAATAATTTGCTTGGATAGAAATTTCAACACTTTTTTACTTATTACAGGTAAAAAAGTTTATTGTAGAGGTTGAAATAGTAAAAGGCGTGGTTTTACCCTTATTTACGTAAATAGGATGCAAAATATGTTATAATACATTTTTGTATTTTATGACTAAAATGCGAAGGGCTTTTGAATATCATAATGATAAGCGGCTTAAGTTATTCTCATGAGAAAGTTCTAAAAACTCCTCCAATTTGAATTCAGACAAAATTCCCTGTTACCACTGTGAAACATGCAGAGCAAGCAGATTATCCTCATTATTTTTGAGTTAACGCTATTAGATCATAGAATCAATCTTTTGTGGACGTGATATGACTATGCTTGCAGTAAGTTTCTATGGCTTCTGGTATAATCCGGAGTAAACTCCACAGCTCTAAGTGTGAATTAGATATACTTCAGGCGCTCCAATTTACAAACGTTTATATTAAAAAATACACCTTGAATTAATGAGCAAATTGAGCTATTAAATTTGCCGTTAATGGAATAGGGGACCACATCTAGTTCGAAACCAACTTACAGCGTATTGCTAGCCTAACTGCACATGTTTTGTACACGGGATGACAAAAAAATGGCCGCCCATATATTTCAAAACAAAACAGTAACGGATTATACTGCCGTTTTCCATAGTGAATAAAACAAACACTTAAGACTAATTTTGTATTTTTTATGTTTTATATGATTTATTGGGTTGCAAATCGCGTTAAGTTACATAAATGTGAGAACCGTTTTTGAACAGTAATGCATATGGCAAAAAAATACGTTATATTCTTTAACGTACGATTTTAATATGGAATATTTCTTCCTTTAACATTAGTTAACATTTGTATACGCTTCGGTAAGGATCGAAACAAATTTCGTATATATTCTTGCGAAATGTTTTCATATTTTTCTTGAAGTGTGTTTCTCAATTCCAGGTTAGAGATCGAATGATTCAGCCGGAGACACTTGTTTCCGGCTGAACCATTCGATCTCTAGTCCTGTGAGGTCTTGAGTTGCCTTGCATTTATACAAGATTATCGTCAATAACTGATGTAGAAGGAACTACAGCACGTGTTAACACTTCCTCAATATACCTGGCAGCAGTTAAAGAACCATCACTGAAAATAAGTTCAGTACGAGCATCAAAGGAAATGCCGGCCCAAATCATAACTTCTCCTCCTCCAAAGTTTGTTCTTTGGGACATTGTAGCTTCGTAATTAATTTTGTTGCAGCGCCTCTAGACTCTTGCCCGACCATCACCAGACTTTAAACATAATCTCGATTCGTTGCTGAAGAGAATTCGTTTCCATTCTTCTACAGTCCAGCGAGCATAGACACAAGCAAAGCCCAGTCGACTTCTACGATGTCTGGGTTTAAGGTCGGGGCCTATGGCTTTTAATCCAGGTTTGTAGAGCCGTCTTCTAATAGTTCACACAATGATGTTGACGTTTATCACCTGCTGAAGACAATGTATTGCAGCAGAAGCAGGTAAATGGCGATTTCGTAACTCTTGCATTATAAGAAATCGTGAAGTAACCCTTCTTCGGCCAGGAACAAACAGATGCACTAGTCTAGAAGAAGCGATAGTATGTTGTCTGCACTGTAGTTCTTGGCAGATCTAGGCTTCTTGATACATACGCTTGACTTCTTCCATCTTGTATCAGAGCAACGATGCGCCCAGCATCAGCACTAGCTATAGGCATTATTCTCTTATTACTCAGATCAACAATATTTGACAAATATTAAGAAGCGCGTTTTAAGTTGACACTTTCAGGGAAATCTATTGTAAGCGACAAGTACAAAATTAAACAACTAAACAAACAATAATCACAAATAGTTGTCAAATTCAAACAATTGATATATTCCATTGCACTGCCGATAAAAAAAAAACTACAGTAAACCACATAGTCGCCCAAACAACAATAGAATCTACTTTTATTTTGATTTTACTAAGGGTGGTCACTTTTTGCCTTTCAGTGTAATTTCTTGGGAAAACTACGTGTGTTACATCTAAATTCGTATAGAGCAACAAACAATTTCGAATTAATATCGTTTGGATGTATTAATTAATATGAATACCAACGAAGTAACAGCTACAATAATTTAAAAACGAATTAGGGGGCCACTATGACAGACATGTACCTATATGTTATTCTACAAATACATCTATTAGATTAGAGTACTTGTAGTTACAAGCCACTATTATCATGAAACTCAGTTTTAAAATGCTCATTTAAGAAATTCATCAGACCTGCTTTTCGGTTTAATAAACTGTTTAACTGATAACAACCGATACACACGTTTGCTACTTACCGAGGTCATTAAGTGACACCGTAGAGAAACTGAAATTGCTAGAGTAGTCCTTTTGTTAGAATACCGTAGAAGTTTTTATTATTTTCCACACATGTTCATGTAAGCCATTCGGTTGTTTCGAAGTTATAGTCATCAGGAGACCGGAAAATTAGCGTCGGAAACGGAAAACAACCCTTCGGCAAGACCGCTACTTACTCCATTGTGCTCACGTAGACGCACTTCTACTGCAAGTCTTAAAAATGACTTCCAGAGAACAACTAGAATGTAACTGTCCGAACAAGTCACGAGAATAGTTTGTGGGAATATTATCAGATGTTAGCCGCAGTTCGGATATAATAAGAAAAGTTGGACTGATTGCGTTCAGACCAGTGACTCTTAACAGTTTTACGATTATAGAACTCCTATGCATTGCCCAATGTGCCCCAAAACTTCTTCCGCTAGATTGACAAACTAATCACCATCATCATTACCAGTCTTATAGGTCAAGTCCCATACACCTACTATTCTGCTATACCTGCTAGAGGCATGCAGTCAACGTATTTTGAATGACTCGTCATAGTTCAAATACGGTGTCGGTTCGCTGTTATTTAAAAAGGGTTGTCTAGTAAACCGACAAATATCGGTATATAAGTATTTTTATTTCATAAATATACATCGTACGATGAGGTAAATTACCCGATAATGAAACAGCAAATGAGCCAGCTGGACGATGGCGGCACATATTTTCACCAGAACAAAGACTGCTGCATGGACGGAGGTGAGACGTCGCGTAATATACATATGTAGAATGGGAGCCAGTCAATAACTGATTCCTATATAGTTTTTCAGTATAAATCGTACAGGCAATTGTACACATCGAAAATAGCTTCTTCCCATATATTATTTTGAGAAGAAGCTTAAAATAAAGCAATTAAGTATATCCCTTCCTGATTTGGTAATATTTCAAATAGACAGATTTCCTAGTGGTTCGAATTTAGATTTAACAGAAATATCTAAAAAACAACTGGCTAACAGCTGAGAAAACTTTTCTTTATAACATCGAAGATTTTAATAAAGGAGTGATAGACTTATTTACAACTAAAAATGAATGTAGAATGGCTTTTATATATCGTGATATTTAACACACTACTTTGTTGTTGATTGATTTCGTTGTGTTATATAGGAGGAAAACAAAGATAACTGAGTCAACAGTACTTACTCTAAAAATTGTAGAACTCTGCATATTTTTACATATTAGTGACCTCATATCTACGCTATTATTCTTCCAATTAGAAATGTTCACACAATAATATTTCAACAATGCTCCGCCAATTGGAAGCAGAAAACATATATTTTCAAAGTTAATTTTAAACACATCAGATGTGGCTTTCGTCTTTTGAAAGACGAATTTTTAAATGTGCCGTTGAAATTCTAAAGTGTTTGAAAAACATAATATTCTTGAACTTTAAGAACTTCGCCCAAATAATGGACAACAACCTTGGTACTACCACGGTACAATCCTACGAGCCGCCACTGGATGAGATCTGGTACGCAGTTACAGTTTTAGCTTAGGATTCTTATATTATCAGGATAATGCGCGTTTGTATACCGCTACAGTTACTGCAAATTTCCTTCAGAAACCGAGAGTTGTGAATGAACTTGTACTTAACTCCGACCGAGCCTTATCGATTACATCTGGGGTAACCTTGATTCAAGTGTCAGGATACATTCTATTGACCTAAAAGCTGCCGACGGACAGCAGCTGTCTTACAGATACGACGGGATATTTAGTAGGACAATATCCTGCATCTTATTCAGGATATGCCCAGAAAATGGAAGATTGCTGTTCTGGACTTCGGATCCCACATGCGTCATTAGTTGTTTACAAAAAAATTTAAGCTGTTTGTGATCTTGGCGTAACGAGTTTTTCTACAGTTAATTGTATTTTCCCTGCTCAAGTGTTGGTTCATTACTTGTAACTGTTTTTCGTTTAAGAGAATATTAGAATTATTTAGCAACTTACCTATATACCGATATACCGCGGTCTGCACTGCGAACATAGAACATAAAAAACATTTTGATCCATGCATCTTGACGTTTTTAATATTAGTCATAGGTAAATAGATGCGACGGGTTTAATTTCCTTAATCACCTTAGTATTAACTATGCCTTTAATTTGAGAGCTCTTTATCACAGTTATACGGAATTTCGTTTTTTTTTAATTAAAAACCAAAATAATAACAGTAATATTGATATGAATGTCTATGAAGTGCACGAGAAAGTACAAATTATTAAATGGCTTTATAGCGGTAGCTCGTTATGTGCAACTGGAGATTTAGTTGCAGTAACGTTCGGAAATTGATCCATCCCATGTACTAATACAATACACCGGATTTTTGAGGAACTTTGAGGAACACGGGTGTATCTCCCCTGCCAACCATAAAAGAACGTCACACCCAAGAAATGTTAATCAAGAAATGCAAGAAGTAAGAAGTAAGAATATATGCTGCTGGAGAAGTAGATCCATGCCAGTCTTTCAGAAATATTGCTCACGACACTGGTGTCCATCGTAGTACTGTATTAAAAGTTTTAAGAAAAAATGGATATCGTTCCTATAAACTATCGAAAACCCAAAAAAATTACCCACATTACCAAATTAGACCAAATTTTGTGAGAACATAATGGAAAAATCGAACAATGACATGAATTTCCTGAGCAAAATTCTATTCACCGACGAATGCACGTTTCCAATATATGGTCTGTCGTTCTGGTCGCGAAATAATCCTCACGCGCATTATAGTTATCGATTTCAATATCCATAAAATTGAATGTGTGTAGTGGAATATTGGGCGGTAACATTATTGGACCATTTTTTATCGAGGGGAACATAAATGATTCAAAATATCTTGATATGCTGCAAAACGAACTCATTCCTGCTTTGCTTCAAGTTCCAGGGATCAGACTGGATGAAATTTCGTTCCAAAAAGATGGTTTCCCTGCCCGCAATACGTTACCTGTACGGGAATACTTAGCAAATACATTTCCTAATCGTGTAATTGGAACTGTAAGTATAATTGCTTGGCCGCCTAGATCCCCGGACTTGTCACTTCAAGATTTCTTCGTGTGGGCTACATTAAGTCGAAAATTTATAAATTTGAAGAAGACAGAGCTGCCATACTGGACGAACTGCGAATGAAAATTCAGGATGCACTTGCTACTACTACCCCACAAATGCTTGCTGATGTGAGAACCGGATTTTATAATCGCTTGGGCTACTGCTTGGCAGAGGGAGGCAATTTATTCGAACATTTGTTGTAAATAATATCTTGCTTTAGTTAAGTTCTTGGAAATGCTAGTGTTGATTATTTCGTTGACTTTAACTTAAAAATGTTGTTTTCTTTGTCCATTATTTATTTATTTTATTTTATTCGCTTATACCAAGACTTAATATGCAATGTTTTCGTCACTTCTTTATTAAGTTTTGGAAAGCTATTGTAATAGGTATTCCTAATGCAAAATGAATACTTTCATGCTTGCATGATGATGTTAAATTAAATTATATCCACGATAAATCTGATTTGAATTCCGGTGTCTTAAATACGTTACATTTTGAAGCACAAAGTCATTTATTGATTTGTTTAGATATTAAAATGAACTCATATCCTAGTCTTTGAATATGCATGCAATCATGATTTCGTTGTTAATAAAAATATCCTATATTTATCAAGGTGCATCGCGTGAACGTTAAATTGTTTTCGCATGTGCTATGTTCGCACATGAAACTTTTAAAAGTGATATTATTTATATATTATTATTTACACTGTTTCCTGCTATAATAACAAAAAGGCTGATTCTCCAAATACCCATTCTGGAATTATTGAATTAATACCCACATCTATACATATATTAATTCTGTATCTATTCTATCTGTCTCAATTTTGTTGTTACTTACATATTCCACGGTGGTACAAGTCAGTATAAAACGCGTTTTTCATATTTTGCATAATATGTTCGTCTGTAATTGTAAATACTCTCTCAAAAACTTTCCCAATTCATTAAGAAAATTCGGTTGTCCTCTCTATGGATATATTATTACAGCATGACAAAAAAATTTTCCATAGAAGTTAGCTGTGAAATATAAAATATTCGGCGTTACTTGAAATATACAAACGAAAGTGTCTAACAAAAAAATGCTGATTATTCTGCGTTGCTGCAGTTATACTTAGAACAAGAAAAGTTGGCTGTCGAGCAAACGGATGGCGAGCAAATGTTCTTCCCAGCATTTTTCCCAGCGAGCAAACGGCAATCGAGAAATTGGTGGCGACCAAATGATCAAGAACCATTAACCGCTTGCGTGCCATATATATTTTGCCGCACTTGCTAATGCGGATCGTGAACAAGAAAATATGTTATTAGATTCCTAACTTAATCTAGGGGGGATGTTTACATTGTTCTATACAGTTGGTAGGGGTAAAAATACGCTATAATAATATGACGGGATATACACTTTATACACGTATCGGTTGCACAGCAGAGCACTGCCGGCGCCGGTATTCGCAGAGCAGAACAATCCGCGCTGATAAATATTCGAATAGGTGATGAATTGTGGCATATGCAAGCAGTCGTGGTTTGGAGGGCACGTAAAGCCGTCGGTCCCGGTTGTCATACGTACATTTTTGACAATCATAAACCATGAAGTGTAATATCTCTTTCCTGTTCGTCGGGTTAGGGTAGCCTCCTGCCCGGCATACCTGCAAAGAGGGCTCACAGAATCTGCTACCCTAGGTAGTTAACAATCCATTAGCCTACACCGAAGAAGAATAAGATGTCCTATCTGCAATTCTACTTATAAAAACTCTACACGTTATCGGCACGTTGGAGCGTTCAAGACCAACAATATCCTTAAAACTTTTGCTTTCTTTGTTAATTTAGAAGGAAAAATGTAAATCAAAGTAAGATTTTTTTTAATTTCCTCTTCAAGTATTTCTCGAAATTCAGAAAGAAATTTAAATACATTATGCAGTTCCTGTCGATTTCCAAAACATTCCTGAACGGAATTTAAGGTTGTACCAGCAATCGTTAGATAAAAGTGTTGTATATTAAACAGTTCGTTTGGATTTGTAATAGGTTCATCAGGACTGTCATAACCAGAAAGGTGAAATTTTGTCCTGCTCCGTACAACTGGAAATTCTGTCTTTACATTTACTCCTGCACCTGAAGCTTCTGCATTTGGTGATTCGGTTGCCCTAAGAATTTGGTCGCCTGTTTACAAGCACGCACTGCACATTTGCCAGCACCGACCCTGGTTGTATGTTTGCAGTTCTTGTTCATTTTGCTATTTATTTTTTATTATGAAAAACTTGTTTAAGCAAGAAAAATACGATATGCTGACCTATTAGTACCTTAACCGTCATCAAATATGAACTTTCGCAAATATAAAAAACCTTCACCACGATTTTAACACTATTTTGTTTCAACTTTCTGATCCATCACACATGTTGACAATATACACAGAGGGACGTCATAAGACTTCTAACTCCATCAGAAGAGTTCCGATGAAATCTAAAAATAAACCCGTAAAATGTTTTCTTGAAGCACTAAAATGATTAACAGATAACTAAAATCGTATTGTTTTAAGCTTTCCTCCTAGCCACGAAAACAAGACCGTAATAGCCATTTCAATTATTGTAAGTAGTTTCACCACAATTTTCGTGGTAATCGTATACAACCGCCCCTAGTGTTGAAACTAGACTTCATTTCCCAAGTTATGTAAGCTTTCAAAGCGATTGAATATGGGCTCAGAAAGTTTTGTGGTTGTACTAAAACTCTGTTGTATTCTATAAAGATTGAAATAGAGCTAGTTGTGTCCTTCAAGCAGGATATTTTACATCACCAATATTGATAGATACCTGTAGAATATTCTACAGCAAAATGGTAAATGTTACTATTTCTATATAGAAGTTGAGCAAAAAAATTGAAATTTATCAAAAAAATAAAACCATCAGATAATGTTTACCAATTGGTAGTAACAGTGGAAATGATTGTTGTATTGTAATGTTGTAGCAACAAGCACGATAATACTGGAACGTAATATTAAATAATTAAATATTGTAAAAACGTTAAATAACTGTAAGGTTACATTTTGATTTAACAATATATTAAAGTTTATTAATATATTGTATTTAGAATCAGTTACTGGACAATATCTGCTGTGGTTTCATCTATACTTCATTCAGGGAATCTAGTCAGTAGACGTAAACAAACATTGGTCCGTGACCGTTGCATGTCAAGTGCGTGATCGTTGCATACTGCAATACTATTGGTGCATTTTTAGGCAAGCTCATGCTGAATTAACACGCTAGTATTAATGCGGTGGCAGCCGAGGTGTGTATATACTTTGGTTGAATAGCCTCCTTAGAAGCCTTCCGAACTGTGTATTTAACATTAGTGAACAATATAGTTTGAAAATTGTTGATTTACATATTACGTCGTAGCAATGGCAAGTGATTCATCTAATCCCGATGTGCAGTTGTCGCCCCCTACAAAAAGACAGAAAAAGGCCCTACTTAGTAGTTCGGAAAAGCATATGATTCTGAATGCTTACAAATCAGAATTACAGTCTAATCCGACAATTTCATTGTCTGAAATAGTGACAAGTTCTGCCTGGATTACAGGAGTAAGCGAAAGATCTGTGTATCGTGTAATATCGGAATATAAGCGGAATAACAAGACCTTATCATCGCCAAAAAAAGTTATACCGCGTAAAAAACTTTCAGACGGCATTGACGATTTTGACCAAAATGCAATTCGTAAAAAAGTGCATGAATTTATATTCCGCAACGAGTTACCCACTATAGACAAAGTGCTACACGTTGTTAACGAAGACAACAACTTACCGAATTTTAAAAGGACATTTTACAAAATTTTGGAGAAATTAAATTTTAAGTTTGTTAAACGCGGTCGATAAAAACGTATCGACAAGAAGGTAGAAAAGTGTATTATTTGGACGAAACGTGGGTAAATGCAGGCCACACGAAAAATAAAATATGGAAAGATGAATCCGTAACATCATCAAGACAAGCGTTTTTATCGGGATTGTCCCCTGGTCTAAAAAATCCGTCGGACAAAGGAAAAAGGAAAATTATTACACACATTGGTAGTGACACTACATTTGTTGATGGCGGTCTGTGGGTTTTTGAATCCAAAACAACGGGAGATTACCACGAAGAGATGAACTCAGAAAAGTTTGAGGAGTGGTTTTCAAAAGTTCCTTTGCTACTTGAGGATAACTGTGTCATAGTACTTGATAATGCTTCGTACCGCTCTCGAAGGCAAGAGAAAACTCCAACAATATCCTGGACAAAGCCTTCAATTAAGCAATGGTTGTCTTCCAAAAGTATTGCTTTTGAAGACAATATGCTGAAAAGTGAGCATAGTAAAACAACACAAACCCAATTATACTTGCTACGTTGTCGACGAAATGGCGAAAGCACAAAATAAAACTGTGTTTAGATTTCCGCTGTACCATTGTGAGCTCAACCCTAATTTGGGGTCAAGTCAAAGGTCACGTGGCGGCAACAAATATGTACCACCTTCAAATTTCCAGATGTCAAAAACCTTCTTCTGGAAGGTATTAATCAAATTAGTGCTGAGAAGTGGCCAAACTGTGTGCAACACGTAATTAACGTTGTGGAAAAAAATATGTGGGAACTGGATAATTGTATTGAAGTGGCGGTGGAACCCATCATTATAAACATAAATGTTGAGTCTAGTGGTACTTCTGAACTTTCTGACTAGAGTATTTTTGTGTAGTTAGTTTATCTGCCTACCGTTTCCAGTAATGTAAGTATATATTTATTTTCTAACGCTTTAACACTGGTTTGTATCCGCACAAGTCGCGATCGTGCGAAAAAGCTTCCGCTGCGTTCACGTGCATGTGTTTATGTCTACTGACCGGACTCCCTGAATACGGTATAGTACACTAGTTCATAGAACAAATTTAGGAGATTCATCATAAGCTGCGAACTCTTGGTTGATAAACCATTTTATGCTGAGTTCTCACCAAGCATGGTTTTTAAGACCCCAATTAACTGAACTAAATACCGTGACAGCAGTGGCGTGCGCAGAAATTTTGTCTGGGAGGGGTTAAGCGTATGGGAGGGGAGGAGAAAGGGAGGGGAGGAGAAAGGGAGGGGGAGAAAAATCTAAGATTGGTAATTAAAAAATATAATAAAAA
>JABXWE010034590.1:0-22106 GCA_014611495.1 Limonius californicus
GTGGAAATTACAATAAAAAGAAAAAATAAAAAATTGAACTTTAAGGCCCTATAACTTCTTAAGGAAGGACTTTCTGCCTAAGGTATATTAGGTTTAATCGGTTTATTTTTACCTAAAGAATCTATGACTAAACGCTGGCCCATTCTTTCTAAGACACCCTGTATATTTTGTGGAAAACTATGAAAAATCGTTCATGTTGTAGTAATTTATTTAAGCTGTTTTTATGATTATACAATCTAGTCTATATAACTGACCGTAGATTAACCCGGATTATATATTTTTATTGGACTTTCAGGAGATTATATATTTCCTTATTCGAAAAAATACATACGTAGTTTCACATCCCGTAATAGTTCATATTTACTCACTTTATGTAATTTTATTAATTTCTTTGCTCAAACTTGTAACTGGTTTTGGTAACTTATAATATAACCTAGCCTAACGTAACCTAACCTCACTTAACGTCATCTATCGCGTCTAACATATTTAGAAACTGTTTCTCGCGTCACATCTCTGAAATTAATATTTATTCATCATCATCATCAGAGGACTAGAGGATCACTCCTTGATTACGCCAGGTCCACCTCATGCCAGTAGGTGGGAAGGAATTTATGGGATAGGGTGGGGTGTAGACCGCGTTAGCATGCCTGCAATGTATACCGCAAGGCACCGCTGCTGCAACACGGAGTAGTTAGTTAGCTACGCATCAATGGGGTTTTTGAGTACGTACCCGGGACCGTTATGCGATTATGCATTTGACCCTAATAAACTTTGGTATCAAAGTTTCACATTGTTCTTATCTCTTATATATCTATTGTTCTAAGATAACAGCTTCCATCTATCTTAGTTTCCTAATAACTAGTAACTTAATATTAACCCCAAATCGCATTTCTCCACTTAATTTTAATGTCGACTCTCGATTCTTCTTACTTCTTTTCCATTCTTCTCCTCTACAGTTGTCGGTTTGAAGTCCATCGCTTTCTTTCCCACTGGTACTTGTTTCGTTCTTTCTCCTTTGTTTTCCCCTTCCTCAGTCTCTTACTACTGCCTCTTCTTCGTTATCCTGTTCTTCTTCAGTCGATTCTTGATCGGATTCTTCAAGCAGTGCGTATACTCTTCTTACCTCTCTTCGAATATCCTCTTTTATTTCCGTGCCCAGTCCTCCCATGTCTCTTTAGGTATGCCGGTATTTTGGATATCCCTATCGAATGATGTATTCCACGTGTAGCATGGTCTTCCGATCTTCTTTTCTTCTGTTTGCATGGCATAAGCTTGCTGTAGAGGATGGTTGAAAAGTCTTTTTTTCTTAAATTGAAGGCTTCCTGTTTGATCTGTTCCCGCGATGCTGTGCCCCCTGTGTTTTGATCTGCTATCGAGGTGAATAAACAGTTTCCATCTCCTGGAATTTTCCGCACCGTCAGTTTGTGTCTGTCCGTAAATACTGTTTCCCGCTCCATGACCGGTACTGTGTTTCCTGCTTTTGATAATTGCCGTGAGCTCCTTGTTGTGTAGTCCTCCGTGTGTATCTTCCTACCTTCCACATTTCTGCCTCTGCGTGACCGCACCCCGTACTGTTAGATATCGGACCTACCTAATTTGCAGTCTCTGAATTAAGTTCATTAAGTTAATTTTAAATTAAACAAAATAAAATAAATGAGACTAAATAAATAAAATTAGATTAAATGAGATTAACGTTTACAATTCATTTATTACTTTAAGAAGTTACTATTGCCTACAACAGTGCGAATTTGTCGACACTATCTGATTCACGATGAAATGCAGTATGTTTACACGCAATGAAAATCCACAATCAACTTTTACTTAATTGCATGAGTTCAAAATCGACGTTTTTACTACTTTCCTGCTTATTAACTACACAACACCGCGAATTTTTAAACACTGTCTGATTCACGATGAAATACAGTAGATTTACACTCAATGAGTACCAAAAGTCAAATTTTGCTTTCTTACATGCGATCAAAGTTGACTCATTTTTATATATATTAGATCCGACTAGACTACAATACTAGACTACTTGATCACTTAGCTTTTCTCTACTTCTCTCCCTCGTTTTTGCTGCCTTTTCTCACTGTTCTTGATGATCGCCAACCCTTCGCCTTTGATCGGTCAGCCGATAGAGCAGGTGGTCGCAGGCTCGCCTGACTGTTCTCTCACCGTCACTTCACTCACTTGGCAATTTCCACACACGGAAATAATTCCCGAGCACGTCTCGCCAAGCCACTCTGCCCGAGAGAGCCCAAAGCACGTCCGTTCACTCGTTCGTCGCAAACGGGCAAACAAAACGACTGAATTAACTGTTAATTTATAGCAATAAACTGAGATTTAGCTAAATATCACCAAACTGAACTCTTTTCCCTAGGCCACCCCGCCTGGGCTCCCTTTACGCACTTTATTTAACGATACGAAGTATTTATTTATCCCCATTTTAGCACTTATTATTCACACTGTCAGCTAAAACTACACTGAATTAAATAATAAACTTACTGGCAACAAAATGAATGAACGGGATAACTGAAAACTAAGATAAATAAATGCATCAACTAAATTTAAACCACTAAATTAGCTGACCTATTCATATTTACGAAATAACTAATTAAACTAAGTTTAGCTAAATTAACTAATGAACTAAACAAAATGAATGACTCGACTAATGCAGAATTAAATTATATAAACGTTTAAACCGCTAAACTAACTGCCCTATTAATTTATTGAAATACACAAAAATAAAAGAAATTGGTTTGGCGGGAACGACTATTGCTATTTTTTCTCTCTGAAATCAATATTTATTTTTTAAAAATATTAATAACATTTCAACGATTTTTATTTCAGCTTTATACATTTTTCCACATTGTGAATGTCATTTTCAATCGGATGTACTTGAGGCCTTTCAAACTCACAAACACACGTTAACAAATACACCTTAATCAAAAAGCAAATTGACCTCATAAATTCCCCGATATTGGAAGTTTTGGAATAAAAGACCAGGATCAAGTGTGAAATCAAGATCCAGTGTGTTGTTTTCCTAGCCATAAAGGATTACAGTATTAATAATTGCTTTTGGAAATGACATGCAAAATGTCGAAATGCGTATAATGCTCAAATAAATAACGTTGAAACTGTGATGGTTATTATTATTTTTTATAATACACATATACGTATATAACCTAAACGTATCTAATGTAACCTAAATTCATCTAACACAACCTAATTTTGCTTTACGTAACCTCACTCCACTTAAAGTGACCTTGAATTTATTCTGGAATATTTTCTAGAAGTAGATTTTGTCACAATTACAGGAGCTCATTTCAAACGTGGAAGGCATAATATTATAAAAAAAAACATAACCCACGATCTCAGACATCTGCAGTTTCAAACACACTTTTAAAGTTAAGGTCAAAGTATTCGTACCTACATTACTTTAGCAGTTGTGAAAAAGCACCTTGCACTAGTTTAACCTTTCCTATTACGTTATTTGAATACCTTATTGTTTTCGGCATCAATATATGAAAAATAAGCTTTTTTAATTTCTGTGGTAGATGCCAAGTAATACAGAAACGAATACTCTGATTTAAATTGTCCTAGCATATTGTGTACGAATTCTGATGTTGTTGAGAAGGCATTCTCTGCTGCTTATTTTTTAAGTTTGTAAAATGGTTACCCTATGAACAAAATAGAAACATTCTCAATTCCAATGTGTTTTGACTGAATATAATTTGCCCCCTTGTCAATTTCGAAGAGTTGCATAAAAAACTTAAAACTAACTATCGTGTTAATTCATTAGTACAGTTTTATCAATTGGTCCTAAATTTAAAAAAAATTATTTTCAATATAGAGTTCAGTTTTATGCATGTACCTATAACAATAAATTTCTATTTTACAAGTTACGTTATAAATTTTATTTAAAGTTATTAAGGGTTCTGCGTGACGTCATCTGCACTTGTGCAATTGGTATTACCACATCCGGTTTAATTTCTGATTATAAAATATTCAGTAATTCTTCTAGAAGTTTATTGCGTAGCTTTGTCAGCTTATTATTTCTGTATTTGGTTGTGGTTTTATGACTTACAATTAGTAGTTCTTATACAAGAAACGGTTAAACCCACCTTGTCTCCTGATTAGTTTTGCCCTAAAATATGTAACCATGCATTTTATTCACATCAGAGAGTCAGTGAACAAAGTTCAGGAACTACGAGTTATAAGTTTACTCCATAAAATCATTTTACATGAATGTTTAAATCTTAAAAGCTATATTAATTTTGTTTACAATATATGCTGATAACTTTCACCTACTAGTCTATAGTTTGTACAATTGACGACGAAGAATAGCGGTTCTTAACACAATAACAATATTCTATTTGCGGATATTGCGACTATCAACAATTAAACACTTCCATGGTAATAACGATCGTACTCTTTATTAAACGTTATAAATTCATAATTATTAAAATACTACTATTTTGTATTGCGAACCCTGCAATTAGGTCTTTGTGTTCAAGCGGAATTAATATCAATCTGATATAAATCATCAATAACAAAAATAAACCAACCATAGTTGTAAAACAATTTCATAACAAACGTTTGTATTTCTTCAAAGAACAACTCTGTCAGTATATAATTTTTACCTATTAGGCTGCGGCATAGTTTCATTTACAACTTCACTATCACCAGAATTTTGATTAAAATTTAAATATTTTGACTAAACTACTGCTAATGTATAAGTTACACACAATCCAGTATAAAAATTCATGTTATGAACAAAGTATGCTGACAAAAATTGTTCTGAAAATCTTA
This sequence comes from Limonius californicus, assembly GCA_014611495.1. Taxonomy (NCBI): domain Eukaryota; kingdom Metazoa; phylum Arthropoda; class Insecta; order Coleoptera; family Elateridae; genus Limonius; species Limonius californicus. The sequence continues at coordinate 4,813 of JABXWE010034590.1, forward strand.
AATGCTTAAGCAGCGGTATGTTTAAAGTTCAATGTGTGTTAAATTGCAACCAAAGCTTCACAGGATAGCTTGTGGCAGAGGACTACTCTAGTTTACGTCATTAATTTGTGTGTTCAAAAGTCGTATTACCTACCTACCTACTCTTAGTAGAATGCTTTTATAAATCTTCATAGTGTAACTACAAAAATGATGACTCTAAAGTAGTTTTTAGTTAATTACTTCTAGTGTGTAGGTACTTTTAGATGAATAGTTTTATTTAGACATGTACTTACATTGACTGAGCCAAATATTAGAAATTCAGAGCAAACTATTACTTAAAAAGCATGCCGCTAATGGAAACCACTAGTTTTCTTTGACTTTTAGTGAACATCTGCACACCAGCACTCCTGATATACCTACTTGTTTTCCAAGGATTGCACCTACTGATTAGACACTTGGCTAACATTGCAACTATAGTGACTCTGATTAGTTGCATAACATGCAGTTTGATGCGTGCAGTTCAATTTCTAACTAGTAAATGCTTGTAGGATAGATGACTAAACTACAACCGTTTCTGCTTATGTAGCATTTATATTATATTGTGCAGATTTAAAATGTACCAAAACACTAATAATGACAAATCATTTGACATCCTTCCTGGGCAACTTACTGCATAGTGAAAGTAGTATTGTTAACAGGGTTTGGGAGATCTGCATATCTCAAATCGCGGGTGAAGAACAAAGGCGGTTGTGCAGGTTTCTGGAGGGCAGAAAAGCGCTTCCGTTTCTGGATCCGACATGTCGTGAAGGCGCAATGGTTTTACTGGTTTGTTATCGTGCTGGTTTTTTTTAACACAGTGTGTGTTGCTGTTGAATTTCATGGACAACCCCAATGGCTGTCGCTCTTTCTTTGTGAGTACTAGATACAGTTTAGTCGTGTTGTTAGTAGTATACACCTTGTACATGGTTTGATGTTGTCATATTGCAATTACAACAATGTCTATTTTTAACAGATTACGCCGAATATGTGTTCTTGGGTCTCTTCATGCTGGAGATGTTTGTTAAAATGTATGCTCTCGGACCGCGCATATATTTTGAATCAGCGTTTAACCGTTTCGACTGTGTTGTAATTTCGGGCTCTATCTTCGAAGTGATATGGTCAGAAGTGAAGGGTGGCTCATTTGGGTTATCGGTGCTGCGTGCACTTCGCCTTCTGCGCATCTTCAAAGTCACTAAATACTGGTCGTCACTTCGTAACCTAGTCATATCCCTGCTCAATTCGATGCGATCTATCATATCCCTATTATTCCTACTCTTTCTTTTCATCCTTATATTCGCCCTGCTTGGTATGCAGTTATTTGGTGGACAATTTAATTTTGATACTGGCACACCACCTACGAACTTCAACACATTTCCTATTGCATTGTTAACAGTATTTGAGGTAAAATTTACTCGTAAATGTCTTTGTATATATCTATAGTGAAATATATTTTATGTGAAGATATTAACGGGCGAAGATTGGAATGAAGTTATGTACCAAGGCATAGCAGCACAGGATGGGAACATGGTTTATTCTATGTATTTCATCGTTCTGATGCTGTTTGGCAACTATACTCTTCTTAATGTGTTCTTGGCTATCGCCGTAGATAACTTGGCTAATGCTCAGGAGCTCACAGCAGCCGAGGAAGAGCAGGCAGAAGAAAACAAAGAAAAACAAGCTTTAGAATTAGAAAAGGAGATGGAAGCGTTAAAAATGGAAGGAGGTAACAAACATTGTTTCATGTTGTTCAGTAATTCGACTTTCAAATTTTCTTTGTAACCATAAAATAATTTTTGTGATTTATAGAAACCTATTTTGCATTTTAGTGGCAGCAGTTTTAATGAATCAAAATTAAATATAGTTGAAATGCTTTAATGCTATCTTAAACATGTGTTTTACAGCAGGTATTTTTAAATAATACGTTATAAATCTCTAGGTATAACAGTAGAAAAATTAAATTTTGATGATTATATGGAGAATAATATACATGTAGATAAATATCCAAGAAGTTAAGAGTACTTAATGGATGTATATACTTTTAAGTAGATGAACACGAGAGGCAGTATATAATTTTGCCTGTACTTGTCTAGGAGACGACACATAAATACGTTGAATTACTTTAAAAACGTACATATTAAATCATATTAAAGTTCAATAAATAAACAATCATAAATATTACATCAAGATTATTCAGTTACAACATTTAAAAAATCTGTACTCATTCCTATGGTCAAATTTAGTTTATTGCCGAAATATTTTAATACACAATACTAAAATTTCGTCGCATCCATGAGCATAATACACGAAATATTATCATCATCATCATCACCTGACATGGAGCTGACTCGAGGGTCAATCCTGGATTACGCCAGGCCCACCCCATGTCAGTAGATGGGTAGGGGTTTAAGGGATAGGGTGGGATCGGGTGGGGTATATCCTACAAAAAATATATAATATTTATAATACAACACAAAAAAATAAAAAGAACCAAAACAATAAGTAACCACTGCCGGTTAAAAATTGTACAACTGTACCAGCTGTTCTAATTAAGGAAACTTTTTTTTAATATTCTGTAAGGGTTTCTGAATGGTTGGTTTTTATATTTTATGTCTTCTTATAAGGTTGTATCAAATATAATCACATAAAGTTTACATTATAATGCATACAACATAGAGAAATTAAATATATATCAGGGAACTTTTAACAAAATAATTAAAACAAATTAAAGTAAAAAATATCTTAGATATTATTTATTGTTGATGATTACTTTCAATTCATAATATTAAAAAGAATTAATTTTATAGTAGTATTTAAAAAACGCTACATGATTTATTTCTAAATATATTTGTAGTATTTTTAACTGACAGATGTCTTAAATGACAATTAAATTTTAAATATCTATACAATGCTTTCATTTACTTAAAAATTTGCATACAAATATCTATTAAAATTATTAGTATTGAAGATTCCTTCTTCATTCAACTACATCATAAATATGTTTGGTAAAAGATTGCTTCTGATACTTTTGGAAATAAATTTGAAACGTTTTTTTTTTTTAATTTAGTCAATATTAATAAAACAGGTAAAAATAGTAGTACCTACCTTTGACTATACAGTTGATGATGACAATACAAGAGGTACAGCATCGTGAACTAATTTGTGCTTAAATAATAATGATGATGAGGTTTTACACCCTATGAAGGGATTTAGCCTTCAAGACGGAAGGTTAGAGCTCCTGTATCCTTTGTCGCGTGCCAAATTAATGACACATGGTGATGTAGTGAGCATCACACATTAGACAACCGCATTATTACCCCTTGTGTTTATTCGAACGCCGGTACCCTATCATTTAAAGCGAATGGGTAGGCCGCCCGCCAGGCATCGAGTCGGGGGTTTGAACTCCCGACCTTCTGCACCAGTGCTCTAACCACACCACACTTGCAGTAATTTGTGCTTAGTTGCATTTATTAAACTATTATCGTTAAAGTGACGTTCGCACATTGTTTTATTTTTTAGCTTCTACGGGGTTATCCCCACTAAAGACGAGTTTTCTGTATTTTTTGATTGGTTGCTTCTCAGTATTTTTCGATTATATAACTGTTAAACCTTAGTTTTATTTTTATAATAGCCCAAAGAAGTAAATAAATTTAACTTCTTCAGTTTCAACAGACAATTTTTATTTGTCACATTCAATTACATACCCGCGTGTAACACCTATTGCGCACATCTTTCTTGATATTTCACTGGACACGAAAAAAATGTTATACCCGGCTAGCTACGTTTCCAATTTTCACATGCGCGACAGGAACATTTATATCCGCGTATACTCATTTTTAGTAAAAAAAAAAGAAATAAAAACACAAATAGACAAACTTAGAAACTCGATAGCACGGGCATATTGTATGGCTCTGAAGATGTTTTTCTACATTTATAAAGATACCTGTACTCGTTCGACCCTTGTAAATTACAGCAGCGCATATTTTAACCGCGTTTTGTTCGAAAACACACTTAAAAATGAATTTTAGCAGAAATATTTGATTTTGTATAGATAGTACGGTGCTTACGGGTATCTATAATGCTACAGGAACACGTTCTTGAATTTACCTAACCGGTATAAGCGGACCAAAATAAAGTTTAATTTATGTTTTGGCGTAATGGCAAACAAAAATAAGTGTCTATATCTATTTGTATTACACAATACAAACTAATTGCTAAAAGCCAGTTAATAAAGATTATTAAACCATGGAGTATTTATACTCCTACAAATTATCATTAGAATTACATTAATGTATTGGGAAAGCCATGTGTCAGCCATAATATATTTAATTTCATCTTGGTTGTACAGTGTTGCTAGATAAAGTTATACATGACCATTTAGATGATTTTAGAATTAATTCTATAGTAAATTGTGTAAATGTTGAAAATGAATGAAAATAACTACGGCACTGGGCAGTTTTAAGTAAAATCTATCAACGAACGGCTAGATCGATGTTTAACTTCGTACAGTTTTACGTTAATCGGATAGACAGGTAAACCGCCGAAACGGACTACACCTTAAAATTTCTAATTATCTACATAAACTTTCACGTTCGTTATCTACATGCTTTAATTAGGTACCTAAGTAAACAAATAGCCTTTGCAGATTCAAGTACTTAAAGAATGCTAATCGACGTACGTTTGCCAGGAGTAGCAGGTAGACGACGTATAGCCGAGTACAATACAGACACGTGGTGCGCAGCGCCGTCTGGTATAGTCGTCTTTACCTTCACCGTAAACGAATTACATTAGTTGCATATCTATAAGTCTATATAATCAATGTCAGTACTAAAAATTTAAAATATAGGTATTTATTGCTAGTTTAATTCAATAATATTTAATCCCTCTTACATATTAATATGTAAAACTTAAAAATATTAATATATTATTTAATTAGTATTATCTCTAGGGTAGTTTAATCAACTATTTTAAAAATTTTAAATATACTTTTAAATAATTCAATTTATCGTAGATATTTTATTATCTGAATAAATAAAGATGAAAGTTTTATTTTACAGCATCCACAATATTTTATTCCACGTATACAATACGTTGAGATAAAACGCCTGGTAGCATTGTTTAACAATGCATACTGAACACAAAACCGCTAAAATATATCTTGAAATTTGAAATTCGCATACTGCGTAACTTTAACAACAAAGCTAAACTAATAAATATTATCGATAAAAGTAGTTCTTCATCAGTAAACTTAAGATATTAACATTAAAAATGACTTCTGCGCAAGTTCACACTGCAGTCTAAGCAAAACCGGTAGTAATTTCTATTTTTTTACTGCTGTTTGCAAATGTTACAGTTGTCAAACACATTTGTCTGTTGTTTTTTGTAAAACCTGTTTCACTAATGGAATACACATGTGCTGAGTACGCTGGCATGATTTGGATTCTTGAAGTGGATGATGGTATTTGTAGTGCAGCGGCAAGGCTATATGCCGAACGCTATTCAAATAGAAGACATCCAAACCACACAGTTATTAAACGAAGTGACCAACGACTACGACAGGGAGAAAGCATTGACCAAAAACAAAGTTGGTAGTGATTGTCCATTTATGATAAGACAGCCCAATATTGAAGAAAATATATTAGATTTAATTGAATGGGAAAATACGAGAAGCGTACGTGGTATTTCTCGGATTATAGACATACCAAAGCTGACAGTACACAGAATTTTACACGAGAACGGCCGGTAATATTACCACAGGATTATAATGCACGAATTAGGTACAGCATGAAAATCTGAACTATGTATTAACAATATTTTGTGGGCAGATGAGGCGACATTTACACGCGATGGGGTTTACAGCACTCATAATAATCAGGTGTGGGCAGATGAGAACCACCATGCAACTTATGTTTGAAGTCATCAATATCGATACGGTGTTAATTTTTGGGCAGGTATGGCAAATAATTATTTAACTGGTCAAATTTTTTTTAATGCTGAAAATTCCCTACATTTTCTAAATAAAAATTTTCAAATACTATTGGAAAATATTCCACTAACAATTAGACAAAATATGTGGTATGAACAAGATGGTGCTCTAACCCATTATGGAATCATTGTTCGAGATTGGCTTCAAAATCATTTTCTAGATTGGTGGATTGGTCATGGGGGCACTGTAGCTTGACCGCCAAGGTCACACCCTTAGATTTTTATTTATGGAGTTGTCTGAAGGATTTGGTATATCTCACACCAGAGAACAATGTAGACGATTTAACAAATCGTATTAACCAAGTGGCTGCAAATTTAAAAGAAACATATGCTCCAAGGAGTATAAAGTTCAATTGCAGTGAGATGAAAAGTTTCATAAATTTATAGAAAATTTTAAATTTTGATTTGTTTCTGTCCGTTATTTTTATTCTTTTTTTTTAATAATTTGTGTTTAAGTACTGAAAAACATTAATTCACTATCTTACTCAGTTGTAAATTAGGCCTATTGAGGATACTATATTCAACTGCAAAAATATGTTCCGTAGAGCCTGCAACATGCATATTACATAGTTGCCAAGTTTCCACTTCTTTACGTACTTGGTGTGAAGAATCTAGCCTGCGAAAAATAAATATTTTAGCTGTTTTATATTTAGTATGCACTGCTGGATAGCGCTCCGAGGCGTTTTATCGCGAGTTATGAGACACCCTGTATATCTCGTATGATATTGTAAGGTAGAGAAATATAAATTACCAGTCTCAAATGTACAGTAGGTACATAGTTTGAAACACATTGATTTTGGTTAAAACCGCTGCCATTAAAAAATAAAAAGGATTATATAGATATTCACGTGGTACAGTTATGTAATATCTTAATTAACAGGCTCACCAACTCCAAGAGTAGAAGTTTGCCCTCCCAGTCCCACAGTGAGAGGACGGAAAAAGAAAGAAGAAAAGCCCCCACCCGAAGAGGAAGAAGAAATAGTTGGTCCCAAACCGATGCTACCGTATTCTAGCATGTTTGTTCTATCACCTACCAATTTGTAAGTAATTTTATATTAATCTATAGTAAAGTATAAATATTTATCCACACATTTCCAGCTTAAGAAGAGGCGCGCACTGGGTGGTGAATCTTCGATATTTTGATTTTTTTATTATGATCGTAATTTGCCTCAGTTCAATAGCATTGGCAGCCGAAGACCCCATCGTGGAAAATTCTATTCGAAATACTTACCTTGATAAGTTGGATTACGCATTCACGGGTGTCTTTGCTATTGAAATGTTACTGAAGATCATCGATTTGGGAATTATTCTTCATCCGGGTTCTTACTTGAGGGAGTTCTGGAACATTATGGATGCGATAGTTGTTATTTGTGCTCTCGTTTCCATGGGATTTGATCTTGTGTAAGCAGCTCTCTATCCACAGCACGTAGATGTTGCAAATGAATTATTTTACAGGGAAACTGAAGGTGGTGTTAAAACGAGTCACAATTTGTCGACCATCAAATCTCTGCGAGTGCTTCGGGTGCTTAGACCTTTAAAAACTATTAAAAGAGTGCCCAAATTAAAAGCCGTGTTTGATTGTCTCGTGAACTCTTTAAAAAATGTGATAAACATTCTTATAGTATACATTTTATTCCAATTTATATTTGCTGTGATCGCTGTTCAGTTGTTTAATGGAAAATTTCGTTATTGTACAGATGCTAGTAAATTTACAGAAGCTACCTGTCGGTAAGTTTATCTCGACTAATACAATATTCTATTCGTTACCGATGTGCTACAATGTTAACGCACTTCACAGTGGACAGTACTTCGTATTTGAAGAGAACAGTGATGTGCCCAAAGTAGACAATCGCAGATGGGAACCTCGCAGCTTCCACTACGATAATGTTGCAATGGCCATGTTGACTTTGTTTGCGGTGCAAACGGGAGAAGGCTGGCCTCAGTAAGTTTCATCTTTTGAAGTAGGTATTACCATTTTTAACTGTTCTTGCTTCAAGGGTTCTTCAAAATTCCATGGATGCCACTTATGAAAATCAAGGGCCTATACAAAATTACCGCATAGAAATGTCCATTTTCTACATTGTATATTTTGTAGTATTTCCGTTCTTTTTTGTAAATATATTCGTCGCCTTAATTATCATTACCTTTCAAGAACAAGGAGAGGCAGAGTTGCAAAGTGGAGAAATAGACAAAAATCAGGTAAGCACGCCAGTAATTTTCTCAAGTAAGATTACTTAAAATACTTTGGAGATTTAAGTAACTTTATCACACAAAATGTAATGGGACTATTTACCATACGTTTACTATAAAATTGCAAGAAAAACAAAAATAGACCCAAGTATTTATATTTCATTAGAACAGAATTAGGAAAGTTGTTTCTGTAAATTTCCTGAATTTGTGCTGTCATCCTAATGGATACAGAAAAACGTTAGCAGTGTTACAAATGGTTTAGTCAATCACTGGTTTGATGGAAGACTTCAGATTTGAATCAGTTGATTCGCTACTGCTTTAAAAGTTACTATACTTGCTCAATTACAACGGCTTAATTGTACTGGATCAATATATTACAATTTTTTGTAATAGTATTATAAATAACTAGTCAGCATTATCATAAAATATTAATTTGATATAACGAGTTTGGCCTGCAAGGCAGAAGGTTAGAGCTGCCGTATCCTTGCGCTCACACCCGGTTGTCGCGTGCTAAATTAAGGATACGTAGTGATGTGGTGAGCATCACACAGTAGACAACCGCATTGTTACCCCTTGTTCGAATGCAGGTACCGCCCGCTAGGCGGCAGTTGGGGGTTTAAACTCCCGACCTTCCGCACCGGAGCGCAGTGTTCTAATACTAGACCACACTGGCGACCAATTTGATATATACCTACTACATAAATAGTACCTAATTAATGAAGTTTCCTTTTATATATATATATATATATATATATATGTACACTTTCTCTTTGATTTTTAGAAATCTACTTGAACTTGAACTAAACTTGTAGGTAATTTTAGGTGTTTAATATAAAATTATTATTGTTAGACACACGCTTTTTTGCATAATTTTACAATCCTAATCTCAAAATGTATCTGATTTTCTTAAATACAAAACAATACCAAGATTTTTGGCCATTTACTGTATCGTATATTACATATTATATATATATATATATATATATATATATATATATTGCTGTGATATCATAATGGGGGGCTTAAATGCTAATTGAATTATTCATTCACCTTTGAATCACCGCCGATTAACGAGTACTAAATTATTAAAAATTGGAGATTACTTTTTGTTTTTTTGTTTATTTTCGAATGTCATAAAAATTGTAATATTAAAAGAGAGAATAGAGCATCATAAAATGAAATGTGACTTTTAATCATCGTTAATGGAAATGGATAAGCACCGCATTTCGGGAAGAGACAGCAGTGCACGGTAAGCAGAACCAGCCTGGCGGAGATGAGTGTGGTCTGTGTACTGGTGGAGTAGCAGTCCAGGGGCATTTTTTGCGATGCTTATTGTTTCTCATAATATGTCAGAAGTACTCTACTCTTCTCTTCACTGTGTATGCCACGTCTTTCGTTTTACCCATTCTTCTAAGTACTTCTTCGTTAGTTATATGCTCGATCCATGAGATGTGCAAAATTCTCCGGTATATCCACATTTCGAACGCTTCGAGCTTTCTCATCAGGGTTTCTGTCATGGTCCACGCCTCAAAGCAGTATAAAAGGACTGCAAGGATGTAACATCTAATCATTCTTATTTTCAATTGTAGGCTTAGGTTTCTACTGACGAAAAATATTTTCATTTTATTGAATACAGTTCTTGCTTGGTCGATTCTTTATCTGATTTCTACGGATTGGTCCCAGTTTGCATTTACCATTGATCCCAAACATGTGTATCTCTCGACTCGTTCTATTGATTTAAAGTCAAAACCGTGGGAGGCTGGGCATTTTTGATGATGATCATATGTTCCGTCTTGAGGTGTTCAGGCTAAGTTCATGTCTATGGATGATGATTTTGCTAGAGAGTGTATAATGAGGTGTTTTTTCCTTGCCTTCCTCATCGCAATGTCTTAGCCATACTGTTGATCAACTCTGCCTAAGAGTGTCTGTTCATAGACCTTGCCGATATAATTTACCTTTAGCTTTATGGCAGTTCTGGGGTTGCTGCTGCTCAGCCCCAGGCTAGTTTTGGTAGGTTCACCCCGAGTGTTTGATTTCCTCGGTACCTGCCATATCTGACAGGCTTTCGCCTACACACCACCTGGGGAAGCCCGATGGGGGATCTAGCAATCCCAGCAGTCGGTTTAGAATCCTCATAATATACTTCTTGTTTTACCTCGTTTGACTCAATTAACTGTGATTCTAATTATTTCAAATCTCTGGCCACTTCGAAATCTCTATTATCTATTATAAGGTCTTCTATATCTTTAATATCTGGTATAGATCTTCCCCGCTATCTCATAGAATTTATTCATGGTGGTCCCATTTCTGTATATTTTCCTGTAATTAATTTACCAAATAAAAATACTGCGATTGGCATATAAATAATAATAAATAAAGAATAATAAATAAATAATGTGTATTTCAATCAATTCCCTACAGCACGTTTATGAGAACGATTTACAATGTTTGTGTGGTCGAGATTTTTAAAAATCACTGGTTTTGTGAATTACTGTTACCATGTAGCTGTATACGGAGTTATTTTTCAAAAGATCGAGCAGTTTTGGAGACAACTATTGTAAAAGTTTTAAGAATATTAAAACTACATTTTGGTCTAGATTTTATATAAACGATATATGCTGAATAATGTAGAAATGGTCAGATTTACACGCGTACAACCTTGTACCGCATTAATCCTTTATTTATGGGGAATTTAAAAATGTAGCAATATACAAGAAGAAAAAACTCGTTGGATTTGCCCTACCTCAAAGCAATTTTACATTATACAGATTAAAATACTATACAACTTTTCACAGGGGATTGTTTCGGTATTTTGAATAATAAAGGAAAAGCTCGCACTAAATAGACAATCTTTAGATCATTACGAAAGTTTTTCTATAATGAATCTTGTATCAGTCGCTTTATTAATATCTCTGAATAGTTTGCACATCTGTAATAATTACTACACAAATAAATTAACTACCTGAAAATTAGCATTTTGTGAATATCAATTATACATTAAAGTCATTTTACGGCATAACAGTGAATTATTTACAACTTTAAACACTGTAAGGTACGCCTAAGTACCTAAGAACCTGAGACTTATAGGATGTAATTTAAAAAAATATTTATTTACTGGCTGTCAACACAAATGCATATCAGAATGCGGTTACAGTGCAGTATGGCTATTCCAAGACCAATACTGCTGATGAATACTTCGTGTCTCTATTAACTTAACAAATCTATAGTTAAATACGCCTTTGTAAATACAAATCCAAAACAAAATTCTGCTATTTCAAAACCGCGAATAGTCTTCCAATTAAATGTTGCACTAATGAAATATATAAATTTTATATTTGTGCAACCCCCCATTGCAAAAATCTTGTTTTAATTGCTATAAAAGTATTAAACTATATGAAAAGTTACTTAAATGCCTTAGGTGATACTACTTACTCTACTGAATTAGAATTAATTGTGTTTCCAATCATTAACGTCTTGTTTCACTTTAAAGAAATCGTGCATAGATTTTACAATACAAGCTCGCCCCCTGGAAAGGTACATGCCAAACAAGAGAAACAGCTTTAAATACAAGATCTGGAGAATAGTGGTATCAACACCTTTCGAATACTTAATTATGATGCTAATCGTCTTCAACACTATATTGCTAATGATGAAGGTATGTATCAACTCTAATATAACATTTCATCAGAACGAAACATTAACTGTGGAGTTGTACCTAGAAGCAGTCAAGGTGGTGACGTTAAGACGCACGACTACAGTGTTAATTTTTATAAAATGTTAAAAAAAGTCGGCAGCCAAATCACAGAAGTACTGATTGTATAGAAATCGATAAATGCACATCGCACAGTAGGGAACACCGCTGCCACACAAATCCAAACAAATGACACACTTTTCTACTGAATGCCAGTTGCAAATGCACTCTTGCATCGTTATGCAAACGTATCGCATCTTGTTTTTGAGTCGTGCGTGTTTGGCTGCTTGATTTGCTTCCAACTGCACTGTCCTTGTTTTCAGAAGAGCGAGGTGCAGTTTAAACAAGTGAAAGCAAACTCAAAATTAGATCTGTACTTGACTAGAATTAAGTGTTCAAAATAATGTGATTAACACCTACTTAGGGTGACACTTCGTACTAGATAGTAAATGTCGTATTATTATTTTACTTAAACTGTGTTCAACTTGCATTATGATTTCTTTGTGTGTTCCTAAGTTGACTCTAGATTTAGTTATGTGCAGAAATTCGTAGTTGATCAGTTGCTTGTCATTTTTTCATAAAATCAAGTAGGTACTATTCTGAAAATACACAAAATTGGATTTGCGTGTATCAAACATGCATGTGTGATTAAGTGTTTGAGTCTCTAGTGTGGAGAATCACCACCGTGAATGGACTTATATGTCATATCTGAAATACTTCTGCCATAAGTTATCGGGCTATGCATTGTTGGTTTGGCTCCACTGCACCTGTATACCATGTCCACTATTCTGTACTACTTTCATTTTTGTGTCCTCAACTTGTACTCCATTTCCTAAAATATATTCGCTGTTAATATTGAAAACGTTTACGTACCTCTACTGTTAATTGTTGTGTTCACATACTTGGAGTCTACCAGAAAGCATGTCCATTCCCTCACCCTCAAAATGCTAATTTATAGCCGATGTCGATGGTTTGCTTTTACTTTTAAGTTTTATCATTATTTTGGAACAACACTTATTACAATTAGGTACTTTATATAATGTGTATAGCATTATTTAGACAGAATGGCCACATATTGTATGTTAGCAGTATGACAAGCAAGAAGAAAGCTTTACCAATACGCTTAAGTACCTCAACTGGGGCTTCACCAGCTTGTTCACATTGGAGTGCATCCTCAAGATCCTTGCCTATGGTGTGCGGGTAAGATCATGTAGATACTACTTGGCTGTAAATAGTTGATATTAAATAAGGCGACAAAAATATTACAACATTACTAAATTATTGCTATAAAAATCTTTTGTTGTTTTAACTCGGCGAATTAAAATAAATAAAGAGTTTTCTTGTATTTAGTATAAATCAGTTAGGTACTATAAGGCAAATAATTTGAAAACGCACGTCCTGTAAAGAGTACCGTTTAAGGAGCCATATTGTAAATGGAAAATTAGCATAAAACTTAATCATGAACGCTTCAACAGAGTTCACAAACTTTTCCTAAGTAAAGTTCGTTCGCTTGAAGATGAGACTGAATCCTAATTATATTTTCGGCTAAAGTACTATCTGTGATGGTGCATTTGGTAACAGTATATTATTTTTAAGTGTGATTGTCAGAATCTTGATAGGTCTCAAGTAACTTTGTTATTTATTATCAAATGGTAACAAAGTTTCATGTTGTTCATTAGAAAGATTTTTTTTGTAATATCTACTATTATTGCTATGCAGGGTGTTTGGTCAAGCCGGGACAAAGTAAACTTCTTATTTACAGTGCCTAGTATTTTTCTGTTTTTCTAAATATGCTAATACGAGAAGATAAAAATGATATACGGTTATAAGGCCAAATTTTTTGCTTTTCTCTGGTGTAACTGACAAAGCGAAATTTTGATTTTTTTATTATGAAGGACATATAAGGTAAACCTGTACAAAATAAACACACCTAAAATTTCATAGGAGAACGTAAAAACAATTATTTTTTAACATTTGGTTTAACCCGAAGACACCAACGTTTTTAGCTTAAATGGAACACGGTCTATTTTGAAGATAGCTGTGTATAACAACTTCGTTTTATCCTTGCAGAAGTTTGAAAACTTTAAAAAACTTTATCAAAATTTTTAAATAATATCCCTTATTGTTCATTACTAGTTACAATATTGCTCTTAATTTACATTTTGCTTTACAATACTGTAGTTTTGAACCAAATATAAACGTGAAGTTATTAACAATTTTTACAAATATTTACTCCAATTTTGCCATTATATTATAAAAAGAATTAAGGACACTATTAAAAATGTTAATAAACAATAAAGCCGCTATAAAAAATGAAATAACAGCCAATTATCCTATTAAAGATATCCTGGATATTAACAGTTACTGCAAAGATATCTTTTGAGTAGCATTGGGTAAGGTTTACTTAATAGTTTTTCAATTTACGTTGCTATTGCCATAAGAAAACTTAGTTGGTTACATATACAGTGTGATTTTAAAAATATGCGAAAACCTTTAACCACGTATAGCCGAGGTTATGTAACCCCTAAACCACCTAGTAAATTTCCTTAAATGCGTTACGGAGATTCAGCGCTCAATTTTTTTACATTAATTCACCGAAATGTAAATAACTATTTTGTTTCTTGTCCAATTTTGATATAGTTCGTTGTTTTCGAAAACTAGCAAACCAAGCTTAATTTCGAGCCAAGAAAACTTTAAGTTTAAGCACATGTTTAGAATCACTCTGTATAAATCTCAATAAATGTTAATATTACTTCCCATTAAACCAATTATTCGAATTTCAATAACTGTAGTAGTTTCTAACTAAATATACTTACAACACGAAACTTTAGTAATACTGAAGAATTACAAAGTTGTTTGAGGCCTATTTCAAGTCTGTTACACATACTATGATTATGTGTATGTCGATAAAATCCTCAAGACACCCTCGTTAATTTTTTAAATGGCTTCTGTTGTTACTTATAGATATTAGATGTTCTCCTGTAGTAATTCAGTAAAGTGTTGTTCCATAAACACAATTTTTCAGTTGCTTTGCCCAAAACTATAATACAGTTCCGAACAAATTTTTATAATTGGTTCGCTTAGAACTCAGCGCTAACCTTTTTTGCCTGGGCTATTTACAAAAAGATCACAAGTAAACATTGCAAATTAATAGTTTCCGTTTAGAAATTCATAAAATCTAAATTTATTTTATTAATACATAGTGGCAATTTTAGTTTTTCTTGAAATAACGTGATTATTTGTTACATAAACAGGTGTAAAAGTAATTTACTATGTTAGTATTATTTTTTATTTGAATACACCCTCTTGCATTTAAAAATCTCTCAAAGAGAAACACGAAAGGGAGCCCCTTGACTTCGGAATCGCTCAGGTTCGATTCCTGAACACTGCTCATTGCCAGGATTTTTGTGGTGTATTTGGGGCATAAGTGTTTCAAGCTCGATCATGTTAGACTTGTGAATAGTATGAAATGTGCAGAAAAAAATTTAAATAGACGTAAATGTATTTTCGTCATGAATCAAACAGATCTACGTATGAAGTGATTATATTATTGTAAAATCGTAAACCACAAGTTAAGAAAAAACCAGGACGTGATACTATGTAGAAGAATATGTTACCTTCTGTTTCATGAGTTACTTACAAGTAATTACAGGTACATTGGGACTCATATAAAAACTAGAACACAACACTTTACTGTATTTTGGTTTGAAAGTATACTTTTACGTTTTTAAAATTATATTGATCTCAGAATTTACGTTTACCTAAAAATTTTATTGAGTATGTAGTAATACTAGAAAGCTATTTAACCAAACCCATATTTTATATCTTTGCGGAAAGAATATATAACTCGCTAATTTAAAAACGAAATTGCTTATTTAGCAAATACAGATTCTTAAATATTTTTGGCCAAAATCAAGTACTAATATTGCTCCTTAAATCTCAACAGGTATCCTTAATATACATAAATATATTTCTTAGGTACGTAAGTTAATTTTATATAAAGGGTTCAATTTTTCTTTTCTATTTCCTGAAAAGTTATTACCTACCACATCTAGGTGTTTCTGTTAATATTATTTTTAAAACTTTCCTGGTCCTTGCTTCCTTTAGAGCTCTCCTTCACTGCTTGATATGTACGTGCATGGTTGTGAGATATTGTAGAGCATGTTTGTATTTTGTGCAACTAAACACGCCGTTCTTGAACATGCGCCACACATACAAAGGTGGTTTGCTACAGTTTTACACGTTCCTATGGAACACCAGTAATGTATATTAATTCATCCACTTGGATGCTAAGTTAAGCTTTCTAACTAAATATTTTTGTCTTTAAAGAAGATCAAAATATTTCGGTTGTTTATGCAATAACCGAAATTTATCTTTATCAATGACAGTGGGTTATTGAGAATATCTGCCGACTTTTTCCACAAGTTGTAATGAAAAAGTGATAAGGTAGGCATTGGCTTGTAGCGTAGTAGCTACATTTATAAGTTGTTGTAGTATCACGAGGCTCCACCCTTACTCTCCGATCTCCTGGCGGCAATGAACATACTGTTTACTTTCCTCTTTCTTTGCGAAACTGTTCTCAAGCTCATCGCCTTTGGGATCAAGGTAATATTTGCTATCTTTATTTTAATTACAACATGTACTTCACCTTTTATAACTTGTAAGACTAATCGTAGACATACTTACAACTTTTAGCAACTTCTTCTAAGTTTCAGTATCTTTAAATTAGCAAAATGGCTAGTCTGTAGTTTGCTGATAATTACTCTTATTTTCTTTTTAATTTCTATCAATATAGTATATTTTCTGCACTTGACATACACTACGTAGATTTACTAGCAATTTACACTGCGTGAGTAAGGAGTAGTTTAGTGCAAACATGCTGTAGCGTAACGAGATCCTACTGACTTTAGATCAGTTACGTCTGCTTCTAACAAATAGTGTGCATGTTAGAAATCCAAAATCCTATCATCCAAAACATACTTTATTTTAGATTCTGTACGCAATTGGATAGTTAACTCTGTAACAAATTATGTTATGATTTCCATTTCTACTTTTCCTTTATATAATCCTTCAAAGATACTTAAAATTTTGAAAATAATAGTGACAAACTAATAGAGAACGTTAGTTTACAAAATCTGTTAGAATTCAATCTATAGCTTAGAAATTTAGCAATAATATAAAAATAGTATTCTAAATGTGAAACTCTATTTGATAAATTTACAAGAAAAGGGTAACATTTAAAGAAATGTTGCAAAGAGATGTTAGAATTTAGTTATTTTAATTTATTATCTTATAATAAAATGCATACACTCGTTTTTCTTGGTCCTAATTCAGTGAAATAATGCATTTCAGAAAAGTCTTAAGCAGCAACATTAATCTTTTTTATTACAGAGCACATGAATTAATGGCTATT